>MBAC02004912.1:0-28703 GCA_001712635.2 Nothophytophthora sp. Chile5
GCGTCACCAAGGGCCTGTCACTCGCCAGCAGCAACAACAGCAGCGGCAGTAGCAGTAGCAGCAGCAGCGGCAGCAGTGACAGCGACGAGCTGGTGGCTCCAGCCACTGACGCCCACAACGGCGAGTTCTCCGTGAAGCTGCCGTGCGCCCACGTCTTCCACGAGAACTGCATCATGTCGTGGCTGCGCCACAACCCCAGCTGCCCCGAGTGCCGCGCCACCGTCGGCGCCACGCTGTAGCCACCAGCCCAAGCTTCCCAGCCATTGAAGGGCATGAACGAGACCCCCGAGAAAGTGACATCCTCCATCGCATAGAGAATAACCCGCGAAATAATCAATATTGACTTTAGCACGTGAAGGAAATGCCCAATTATTGCGGCGCGCCGTTTCGTGGAGTGGACTAACCGGCCAGCTGTGAGTCACCCTTTTCTGTAACTTTTGCAACTTCGAGGGTGCAACTTGCAGCGGGTTTTACTCGAACCCACGGGTTCAGGTATCCGACCCATGCAGACATGGGTTACTGCTGGGAGAAAAGGCGGGTTCATGCAGAAAGCCTACGCATTACTGTAGTGTCCATGGGGCACCGAGAACCCCAAGATGCCTGGAGTTAGACGGGGCTTTCAGCAAGATACTTTTACTGCGCCAATGCGCTCCAGTATCACGCTGTGTGTAGCATTAGCCCTGTCTAGATGCGGAGTGCGTCCATGGCGCTCGTCCATTCTTATCCCTGTCAAGGGTCAGACGCCAGTGGTCGTGAAAAACCGCATGTCGACGTCGACCTGACTCCACGGTTCAGAACGCGGCCAGAAGCTTCTAAGCGAGGCATATCAGGCAGCGCACGGATGAATGATTTGCTCGGCGATCGGTCTGCTGACCTGGGGATCCCAGTGGGAGGGATGCCAGACCGCGTCTGATCTGGTCTGGGCCAGACGCATCAGCTCGGATCTGTCACTTCGCCTTCTGCCAGCCAACGGGGCGACAACAGCATTGTACTTCGAAGCAGCTCCACTCAATCAGCAGCCATATTCAGGTGTTGCACGGGTGGTGGAAGTAGTAGGCCAGTACATGTACTGCATCCTCCAGTGCATGCGGAGCGAAGGGTACATGCAGCAGTCGACTGCTCGTCTCTCCTTCCTCGTCGTCCATCCCTTCTTTCCGTGCACTGGCGACGTGTATGTGCATGCATGAATGGTGAGGAGAACATCCCTAGCGAACTGGCCACGCATGTTCTTTCGGCCACGTTTCTTCTGCTTCCTTCTCCCTCGCATACCCCGCGCCACCTCCCAAAATTCTGGCATCCATTTTGGCGGCGAAGCTGGGAAGAAAACCTGCCTGTCAAGATTTGTGTCCAGTTCAAAGTAGCTCCTAAATCGGTTTATACCCAAATCTCTTACCATAGTGGGGCTGTTAGAACAGGACGTAGGAAACGCAAACGGGTTTGCGGGTGGGTTGACTGACCCGTTGCAGTCACGGGTGGGTTTTGCACTGGAAGTCAGTGTGAAGAAGAAAGGCGGTACAGTATTTGATGTGGCAGTGGTGTGGAGGGAACCACAACGCCACGCCCGTCCGCTTCCCCGTCCCCCACCAATCCACCCACCGTCCGCCCACATTATCCGCCCACATCCTTCCATGCAGCGCGCTGGCTGCACGTCGGGCGGCCGCCATGCCCTCGAATCGCGGCATTCCACGACTTTCGTTCGTGCGCTTGGCGTCTTCCACCCTTCTCCTGCAGTCTCCCAAACGCCGCCATCCTCTCTCGAAAAGCTGCGAACGCTAAATCAGAACGGAAGTCGCCACCCATTCGAGGCCGCGCCGTCCGCTCGCGTCCGCCCCTCCTCCACTCCGTCCGCTGGACCATCGCCTCTGTCCCCCTCTCCTTCCTCTCTTGTTCGGCCCGTCCCCTCCCTCCTCCGCAAAGCCTCATAGAGCAGCCAGCCGCCACTGCGGGACGACGCTCGGGCGTCTCTCTATCCGCTCCACTCTCGAATTTCAGACCCTTCCTCCCCACGCAGACGGGGGAGACGCCACTTGCGTCGAGTCAGCGATCTTCCGTGGTCGACAGGGGATCCATCGTCTTCTTATTCGGCTGGAGCTGTCGCAGCACGTCGAAGAAGAGACCCAAGTCTCTTCAGCAACAGGAACACAGGTGATTGCCTGGAAACAGCCTCGAGATGGCCACGGAGCTGCCGTTCCCGCTGTACTCGGGCTTCTTCCCGCAGCTGGTGCTGACGGTGGAGGAGCTCATGCACTACCGGCGCTTCGGCAAGGAGCGGGTGGCGCAGCTTGTGCGGATCATCGATGACGCCGACTGCGTGTACCGCTGGTCAGATGTGAAGGCGCGTAACGGCCGTGCGGTCCAGAAGGCGCAGTTCCTGGACATTCGACCGGCCAACAAGCAGCCGACTTCGCAGCATCCGTCCACGCTGCTCAAGGCCAGCGTGCACATTGTGGACGTGCAGCCCGAGGAGATTCTACAGGCTGTGGCCAGGGTCAAGACCCGTGACGCCCGCCGCGCACTCAGCTACCTGCACAACGGCGAGGTGGTGGATACACAGACGCTGCTGACGTTCCCCACGTCCTCGGAGCAGAAGAAACCGGCGTACTCGTACCGTGCCATCAAATGGAGTCTGCTCAAGGCCCAGAGACGTGAAGGACAGAAGGCGCTGGACTTCTGCTACCTCGAATATGCCGGCAAGCGCAAGGCACACGCCGGCGCCAGTAGCGTAGTGGGCTTCTGCGTGCAGGAGTCCATCGCCCGTGATCGCGAGGTGCCCACGCTGGAGCGCTACGACATTTTACGCGGTCAATTCATGCGGACAGGCATCTTGATCACCAAGACGCATCAATCAAACATCCTCAAGGTCACAGCCATCGCGCAGATCGACGGCGCCATGGTACCCACAGCCGTCCGGACGACCATGGAGGAGATCATGGTGGACTATGTGGCTGCAGTACACCGTGTGAAAGGCTTGTTGGAGCGCCAGCGTATGGGGCGATTGCAGTACTTGGATGAATGGGATTGGGTGGCTTCCAAGGAACGCAAGGCTTGCGCCGTGTGTCTGCGTGGCTTCTACTTCCATCGCAAACACCACTGCGCCACATGCGGAGAGGTGGTGTGCTCCACTTGCGCGCCATTGCGGGAGCTTGAGGAGCCTATTGATGAGCACACACACAGTATGCGTGTGTGCTCAGTGTGTATGGCACATGCTGGCAGCCACCGCCAAAGCAGCTTCATGTCTGGCGAAACCGAGACCGACGACGGGGTGCTGGAGACGGTGACGACCACCACCAACCTAGGCACAGAGACCTATGTCGGTGGCCTGCGGTACCCAAAGCACCGAGGTTTACGGAGAGGAGGCTTTGAGGAGCCGGCGCGTGTGATGTCGCCACCGATGCCCTTACGTACGCCGCTCCCGCCATTCCGTCAACGTCACCGCTCGTCTCTCTCGAGTCAAAACAGTACCGAGCCGGACCACGATGACGAGGAGTTGGGCGATGAGCAGCACCCTCGGTCTGCGTCGGAGTCTACCCGAAGGGAACGACGCTCCAGTGTACTGCGTCACTCGATGATGTCGACGTCGTCCTTGCCAGCAAAGGCCAAGAAGGAGGCGTTGGATAAATTGGTGGAGCATGTGCGGCAAATCCGCGACACTATCAGTGTGGCCATCTCGGAAGCGGAGGAGGAAGAGGAGCGCCATAGTATGATGCTCGAGAACGGTGAAGGTGATCTCGAAGATGGCACCGAGCGGTACGACGATATCTACGAGCGCATTATGAAGATCCGCGAGACGCTGGACATGTCGAGCACGGACTTTGATGTGGTGCTGGCTTCCATCGGTCATAATGAGTCGGCGCATCCGTCCGAGAAGAGCTCGGGAAGATTGGATACCGATCTGGCCTTCAGCTTCAGTGATGGAACTGGTAGCGCTAGTCTCAGTGCGATTGAGAGCGCCAGCGTTGAGTTCTCCTCCTCACACTCGTCGTCGTCGACAGAGCAGCCCCTTGATCACCAGGATGCTGGGGAGCCGCTGCCGTCGCCGACGCCTGAGGAGGAGAGCGCCGTCGAGGAGGCCCGAGCGCTCGAGGAGGCCATGCAGTGGGTGCGCCAATCGGAACCCACCACCAGCTTGCGGTCTGCTCACCCGGTGTCTCCAGTGTCGACGCCGACGACGCTTGAGAAACCGGTAGACGAGCCGACACCGGTCGTGAGCGTGAGCAAGAATCGTGGCATCGAGCGGCTGGCAATGAAGATCGGCCGTCTCCACCAGCGACTCGAGGCCTCGCAGCGTGATGCCGAGGCCAGTACCCCACCGTCGGGTGCAGCAGCTGCCGTCTCGCCAGCCCCCCTGGACGTGCCGCCGGTGGTGGAAGAACGCGATGAAGAGCTCGAGGAAGAAGATGAGCCTGAACCGGAGCAGCATCCGGCCACCCATCGTCGACAGTCATCAGCTCCGTTGCCAGCTCTCAAGCAGTCCCGAGGACCCGCGCCGCAGCCTCCGAAGGAGAAACACGTGGCGATTGCCGCCACCGCTATCCCTTCTTCTCCATCTTCGTCCTCCGCGTCGCGACCTCGGATTTCAGACCCATCTCGCATCCCGCCCGACCTTGTGGCGAGTCTGCGAGGCGTCATGAACTCGAGCGAACTCACGCTTCCCCCACCACGTCGACGGTCCGTTGCTGGCAGTAGCAATGCCAGTGCGGCGCCCTCTCCTTCGCCGCCAGAGACGCCATCCAATGGGGTCAGTAGCTACGCCCCTGTCACATTTTTCCAGCGACCTGCGTCACTGTCCGTGCCATCCAGACGGGCGCCACCGCCGCTGCCTCCTGCGGCACCGCCCATGCTCCCGCCGTACAACGCGACGCGTCCTACAGTGACGTCGGCAGCTACACCGACGCCCGTACAAGGAACCACGATCTACGTGTACGACGAAGATAAGTTCCAGAAGCTCCAGCGCCGCAGCAGTCTCGACCGTCGTCCGCTCGAAGAAGGAGCGGGGTTCGACGGGGTCGAGACTGAGGGCGTTGGACCTCGCGACGATACAGAAGAAGAAGCGGAGAGCAGCGAGTACTTGTCCTCCTCGGACGAAGAGGACGGACAAGCGCGAAGGGCGGAGGCGGCTGGACCGCCTCCTGCGGCCTCCAACGCCAATCGAAAAGTGAGGGGCCGAGATGAAAGCCACGAGTTGCGGGAGCTCATGGAAGGACTGGCCAAGGACACTCCACTGCGCAGCCGCTGCTCCAGCGGCCAGTCCACGGGCGCGCCACCCACGGAGAAGTTCGACTTTTAAGCTGTTGCCTGGCAGCACGCAGCCCCCGACCAGATCTGGCAGCATATTGGGCCGCTGCCGTGCTCCGCCAACCGGCCAACGGCTGCATTGTTTGCACCAGGCTTGCCGCGGCAAGCGCCAGTGCTGCTGCTCTCGCTACGTAGTCCCCAAGGCCTGGATCTTGTATAATTGGATCTTTCAGTAAAAGTAACGTTGCGAGGACACACGTGGAAGCATTTGAAAACGGAAACGCCGCGTGCGTGGCTTGCCTGATCTTGCCACGCCTCCTTCCATGTGTCTCTTCGCGGGCAAAGCGTGTCGGCCACAGCTTGAAATCAGTGCGCGATGAACCAGATGGAAGGCTTGAAGTTGGCCGGCTGCTTCGCGAGACAGAACTCTCGACGACTACGAGAGTTCAGCAGCGGGGTCGGTCCTTCACGTCCACGTAGTGTTGCCAAAACCGCCAGCGTTACGTGGAACGCCAGCCTGACTTGCTTTCCCTTTCCTAGGCAGTGCCTCCGTTCATGGTTCCTTTCCCTTCCCATTGCCTGCTACCGTAGATGCCCTTCCGAGATGACTGGAGCTCCGCCGACCAGCCGCGTTGCCTTCCTTGCCTCGCCGACAGATCTTTCGAACAGGAGGCTCGCCAGTGACGCCACGGGCACATCTTTTCGCGTTGCCGGCCCGCCGCCGCAGTCGCCACGCACGTACGCACCCCTTGGAGGGCCAAACGGCGTCCGGCGCTTTTTCCTCGGAAGGAATCGAGGCTTCCGGCAGCATTCCGCCGGAGTCCGACCAGTCCGTGACCACCGTGCGGCACCGCCGAAACGAAACGGCGGTGGTTTGCAAACTGCAAAAGTTGGACGAACATGCATCGTGCTATGCTGCAAATGCTGCAAAGTTTGCAAAGACGTTAGCACCATGTTGCATGCAACTCCAGCAAGTGATTTGCGAACAAACCCGAACCCATCGATCGCCCTTTCTGCAAAGAGCTGCGTCGACGAAGCAAACCCGTGGCGGGTTTTGGCTTAAACCCGTTATCTGCGCTCTGACTCAGTTGTGGGCAGAGAAACGGGTTTGGCGATCCGCCTTTTTCCGTGACAACTGCACGACATCCAGCGCCACACCACGACGGACGGGCCCATCCACGCGGCTTCGCGGCCGCCAACTCTCCCGCCCGCTTGCGCGCGCGCGGCGGTTTGCCAGAACGAACTGACCCCAGTGGGGCGAGCTCACAGCGTTTCGCGCGCGATCACGAGCCACAAACCGCGAAAAGAAGCGGGCCGAAGACGTCGCTGGTTTCCGCTGGGCTGGATATTGGCTTATCGGGCTCACTCTTGCTTTTCGCCGCCGGCAGAGGAGCCGTATTACGAAACATTTGCGTTGCAGTGGTCGATCTGCCTATCCGGATACACCAACCAGGTCCAAGCTGCGCTCTTCTCGCCGCACATTTGCAGTTGCAGATCGCCTAACCATGCTGGAGTTCCCTTTGCACGACGGCTTCTTCCCGCAAATCGCGTTAAGTCGCGAAGAGGTTAAATACTACAAGCGCCTGGGCAAGGAGCGGGTCGGCCAGCTCATCCGGATCATCGAGGACGCCGAATGCGCCTACAAGTGGTCGGCCGCGGGCCGCGAGGCTCACGGACCGCGCCTTCCTGGCCGCTCGCGCTTGAGCATCGACTCCGGCGACGCGAGCAATGGCGTGGTCTGCCAGAAGGCGCAGTTCCTGGACTTCCAGCCGGCCAACAAGTCCACGCACGCGTCCACGCTCCTCAAGGCCAGCGTGCAGATCGCCGACACGAAGGTGGAGGAGATCCTGCGGGCAGTCAGCAAGGGCAAGACCAAGGAATTCCGCAAAGCCATGCAGTACATGCACGGCGACGCCTTCGTGGACGGCCGGACGCTGTTCACCTTCCCGCAGCACTCGAATCGCAATGCGGACGGCAACGCCGCTAATGGCGCGGCAGCGAACGCCAACGTGCCACCTCGTGCCACGTATTCCTACCGAGCCATTAAGTGGCACGCATTTAAAAGCCATCGGCCTCGACACGGCGACGACCAGAAAACCCTGGACTTCTGCTATCTGGAGTACGCCGGCAAGAAAAAACCGCATCCTGGCTCGAATGTCGTGGGCTTTTGCGTGCAAGAATCCATTTCCCGCGAGCGGGAGGTGCCCACCCTCGAGACCTTCGGGATTGCCCGTGGGTACTTGTCTCGGATGGGGATCATCGTGTCCAAGACCCACCAACCTAACACGTTCCGCGTGACGTCAATCTGTCAGATCGACGGAGATTTAAACCCCATCGTGCGTGGGGTACTTGAAGAACTGATGAAGCGGACTGTGTGCGCCGTGGCGCGTATCCCTGGCTTGGTGGCGAGGCAAAGAGTGAGCAGTCTGCGGTTCGTGGAGCAGTGGCAATGGGTGCCCAATTCGGACCGCAAGGCTTGTGCGGTGTGTCTCCGGGGCTTCTACTTCCGGAGAAAACACCATTGCCGCACATGTGGCGAGGTGGTTTGCTCCTCTTGTGCACTTCTACGCGAACTGGAAGAGCCCATCTTCGACATTACGCACTTGAGAGTGTGCTCTGTGTGCATGAGCAGCGCTGGGGCTCGTCAGCAACAGCAGCAAATCTCGGCCTTGAGCGCTACGGGCACGGGCGACGAGCCGACGTCGTCCACGTCTAATGACACCGAATCGTACATACGGGGGCTGCGTAGTCCGCAGCATAATTCGTACGAAGATATGGTGTTCCAGATGCGGGAGTCCCGCGATCGCGACCGTCGACAGAGCGATTTGGCCTTGGAAGTGCTGGAAGCCATGCCGAGCGGAAGCCAAGAGACGAAGCCCCTCAGACCCAAGCGCAAGGCCTCCAGCAGCCCGCCATTGAAGCCGCAAGACAAAATGCGAGCACTCACGAACGTGGTGAGTCATATTCGGGAGATCCGAGATACCATCAACCTCGCCATGTCCGAAGCGGACTATGAAGGGCAACACCAAGATCCAGATGTGGACAGCGACGAAGTGGAGGAGTTCAACGACATGTACAGCGAGATCGCGAGCATTCGAGATGCATTGGAGAGTTCGGTGTCGAATTTCGACGCTGCATTGGCCAATGCTACAGGTGCAGCCCCTGCTGTCTACTACGCCGGGCCGTATGACCACGATCACGAGGATCTCAGAGCGCCAGGCGGTGAACAAGACGCGGAAATGACGGCGGCTCAGTTCGATTCGGTGGCACGGATCACTTTCGCAGCGGCGCGTGCTACGAGACAAGCCGGACAAGCGTTCTTATCCACTTGCTCGTCTGATGGCGGCGGTCCTCGGATGTATTACCAGCCTCCTATGCAGGAGATTGACGATAATAATCGTCACCATGAAGAGGACGGTGGGATATCGGACAGTTCGGCTTCGGTGGCGAGTTATCCGACAGCGTATGGCAGTGACAGCTCGGCGCTAGGAGCAGATCCGTATTCGGCCTCCAACTACGACAAGATCATGGCGACATACCAGCCTCAATACGACAATGCCGAGCATCAAGAGCACGAGGACGAGGATGAAAGACACACGCATCATACCGACAATACGTTCGCGACTTCAGTACGTCGAGCCACGGAGATCCACGATCTGGAGAAGAAGATCCGCGACCTGCAACGCAGTCTTGAGGACGCACAGCGGAAGTTATCGGTGATTGACAGTGACGAGCCGGAGCCGGAGGCGCGGGATCGGCAGCGGTTGGATGCCGTCCGTGACCGCTCAGCACAGGTGGAGATCGAGAGCGTGTTCGAAATCTTCGGTGAGCGGGGTGGAGATGACGACAAGGCTGAGGACGCAGCTTCAGCGACGTCTTCGGAGCTTCTGGAGACGCCAACGCTTACCGAATCAGCGTTAGCGAAGGCCCTGACGACCCACGATTTGGTGTCGGAGTTGCGGGGTGTCATGACCTCTAGCGAAGTCACCGCCCGGCCGAGTGCCGGCTCGCGCAAATCGATGTCGAGGTCCCCGACCCCGCCGCTGCCTTCGGATGTGATCAAGACTCCAGCGAGTCCTCCGCCTCCTCCGCCTCCGCCCTCCCCTCCACTTGCTGTGAAGAAGCACACATCTGCAGAACGCAAACCACGAACGTCTTCTGCTTCAGTTAAAGACCGACACCATCGTGATTCGTTGAGCAAGCCAGTGAAAGAGGCGAAGCCTGTGGATCACGGACTGAACGACAGTCATGATATCAAGAAGGCGAAGCAGCCAGTTCCAGCAGACCTAGGTCGGCCGTCTGCTACGCTCAGTGATGGCTCTTATCTGCATGCCTTGGGCACAACAGGCGGCAGTGCCTTCAATGGTGACGACGACTACAAGTCCTCGTCATCGGAGGAAGAGAGCTACGACGATTCATCCGACGATCTGTCATTGTTAAGCAGCGACGATTTCCGCGAACCGCAGTTCAAACAGTATCAAGGGCCCGACGCCTTCTTCGTGGAAGAAGATCTGAACGCGTTGATGAAGAAGCGGAAGGCGGAGGCTGGCGGCTCTCCAGCCATGGACTCCGCCACGTCTCCGACGTCGCCGCTACCTCCTGCTCCAGCTGGCGGAAGAGATGAAAGCGGCGAACTCCGAGAGATGATGGCGGATCTGGGCCGTCCCCGGAGCTCCTCGCTGCCGTTCCGCTCGGGCCAGCTGAGCGGCGCGTCATCCGGTGAGCCGCAACACGACTACGGCAAGCCTTCGTGGAGCGATGACGCGCCGGATCGCGTCCCGACAGCGCATCAAGTGGAGGAAGCGGTCCGCGAGATCCGCGCCTGCCTCGCGAGCTGCCGTTGTGAATGTCCGTCGGACGCGGAACGTGCTCGGAAACTCACGTCCATCTTCAAGGTGCTGCGCTCGTTGCATCGCGAAGGCGTCCGCTCCAAGTTCCGCACCTTGCAGCACGACGACATCCGCTATGCCAAGATGCTGAAGGCCACGCCCAGTATCATCAAGCTGCTGAAACTGGCGGGCTACGTGTCCTTGCAGCAGAAACTCACCATGCGTCGCGTGGACCAGGACTACCTCGCGCTCTTCCTCAGGGAACTGGAGCAGGAGCTTCGCTCCGCCACCGTATAGTGCGCATTGCCAGTGTACACCACGCCACTATCGCCCTTCAGCGAACAAGTCCAGACGACCACGACGAAGAAGATAGAGAACCCCCTCGTATAAATACCGAACAGCAGGAGTAAGTTTCCATTTACATGTAGAAGCTGAGGGAGAGGTCGATGTCGTCGGACAAGTCGCTACTGCTGGAAGGAGAGAGCTGGTCGTACCAGCCAGCTGCTGAATCCTTGTTGAAGACGCCAGGAACGCCTCGGATGCGCTTCATCCGTCCATCGGCAAGTTCAGTTTGGGCTTCAACTGCAGACGTTACTACGACAGGAGGCCGACTCCAAGCAGCAACAGGCTTGACGTCGACTTGAAAGTCAAGCGGACAGCAACACGACCAACTTGTGGCCACCACAACCTCGACACTGCCAAATTGGTCGCGATTCTGGAGATATCAGCGCTCGGAACACAGGCGAATGCTCGGTTGCGACCAAGTGGCTGGGATATCCGGCAGGAACATCCTGACTCAGCGCGAGGCATTCGTTACGCCGGACCGGATGCCATCTCCCTCAAAAGACGCGGCGTTCGGTGGCGCCTTCGCGTTCGTTTCGGACGAGCAGCCCGCGCCGAAAACGTGAGGGCAACTGAGATCGTGACAAGAGAGGAAGCAACAGCGAAGCCCCTTCCATCCGTGCTGTATACAGTGCGTATACTACGGGGGATTTTGCTGCGATATGCAGGGCAAATCGCCGAGGATGGCGCCATCGACTGGCCACGTTGCAGCTGAGCCCGTGACCGCTTCGGTCAATAGAAACGCTGGTTCGGCTGCCAAATCAAGGCCCATCAAGCCGTTTTCTCGGAGCTGTTGCCGAGCGCTTCGCCTCGAAAAGATCCATCGAAACCCCGCCGAGATCGAGGCGAGGGCCGCGACGTCGCAGACTCCGCCGATATCCTCTGGCAGATGGCGTAGACAGCTTCTATCTCGCCGCTTTCGGACGCGGAGATTAGCGACACACGGCAGACGGACCCATGGCACCGC
Source organism: Nothophytophthora sp. Chile5 (assembly GCA_001712635.2). Taxonomy (NCBI): domain Eukaryota; phylum Oomycota; class Peronosporomycetes; order Peronosporales; family Peronosporaceae; genus Nothophytophthora; species Nothophytophthora sp. Chile5. The sequence goes on from MBAC02004912.1 coordinate 11,374, forward strand.
TCGATGGAAGCCATTCAGCCAGCGAGGCAGGCATGGAGCGAGTCCATGATGGACAAGAGGCAGAGAGCCGAGCAGCATGAGAGGAGGAGCTCCGCTGGAGAGCTCACATTTGGCCGGGATATTTTAGCAGCCACCAAATCTTAACTTTCTGAAATATTCGGTGCCGCCATGTGATCTGGCACCCAAAAGCCGCTCTTTTCTCACAAAAGATCCATCTCCTGGGTTGGAACGATAGCGAATTGCGTGCAAATGTACAGTGAGCAGTGCAAAAGACACAATTGAGCAATTAATAGAGACGGCAAAATGCACGACAACGCTGCTGCTTCGCGTTAAAAGAGGGACGGAGTTGGCGTGCAACGAAACAAGACGGGCCAGAAACGGGCCCTTTTCCCACAAATCCTCTCCGGGCTGTCTGTTCCAACGCCGTGGCAATTTATCGGTAATTTATCCGCGGCGAGTCAGGCGGAACGCAAAAGCTGAACTTTCGACAACTTGTTAGCGGGTCCATTTTCGCCTTTTGCTGCAGGAATAACGGGGCGAGCCGTAGCGCTGCTAACTTGATCGTGTGAGCTCTCTGACACAAACGAGTAAGTTGCTGCTTGCTGCATTTAGATCCCGGAAGCACTGCCGCCACTCCAGCTGTTCGATGACGAGCGAGACGCGCCAGCCCTCGAGCCGCCCTGTCTAACACCTCGAGACAAAACCCCGTTGTTGACGGTAAAATACCGACCGTCTCAGCCGACGGGGCGGAAAACCTCACTTGTTCATACGGGAAATACCGGTACAAGTCCTTCCATCGCGTCTCTCCACGATGTTCCATTGGCCGAAAAGCTGGGCAAAACCTGGCTGTTCGTGGAATAGGGGAAGCTCGTGCTGCGGGAAGGGGAGTGCGTGACTGAATATTTTGCTCGAGACCGGGGGTTTCCTGTTTGGGGGAGGCCAAGGGGTGGGGGTGGGTCTGTGGGGAGTGGCGTCTTGGTTGGGCTCTTCCTTCTCTCTCCCTCCTTCCGCTCTCGCCCGCTCGCGCTGGCCGGTCACTCATTCATCGGGAAACCACCGACGGAGACAACCACCCGACGGCAACAGGCAGCCAGCAGATTCAGGCGCGCGCTCCATTCGTTGCGGCTCGATTTCCTGCTTCTCCCGCGTCGGACGTTCCGCACCTCCGCGTGCGCAGAGCGCGAGTGTGTCTAACCGCCCTCGCTTTTGCAGCTTTTTGCAAACAGTTTCTACTCGTCTGTGCCAATTTGCACGGCGTTTCTAAGCTTCGCGGTCCCTCTGCGCAGTGACCCCCTGTTCCTGTCATCATGGCGCAACGCGGCATGTCGGGACATACGGGAAATGGCGAGATGGATCGTCGCCGCCGCGCGAGCTCCAACTACTTCGAGCTGGACGCCGACCGGCGCCGCAACAAGTCGGAGCGCTCGGAGCGCTTCAGCTCCCGCCTCTCCACCATGGACGTGACGCCTCTGGCGCCTCGTAGCGGCAAGATCCCGCTCGACGACAGCAAGCACGCGCCCACCGACGACGAGGCCGCGATCGACTACTGCTGCGAGGTGCTGAAGGCCAAGTTCGGCTTCCAAGAAGGCTCGGTGAGCAACCAGCGCGAGCACGTGCTGCTGCTGTTGGCGAACGGTAAGGCTGGCTGCCAGCCGAGCGACCCGGCCGACCAGCATCTCGTCCGGCTGTCGGGCAAGCTGCTGAGCAACTACCGCTCCTGGTGCAAGTTTCTGCATACGTCTCCCGTCACTTTCGCCAGTCAGAATGCGGGGCTGGACACGCCGCTGCACATGGACGTGATGCTGTACTTCCTGATCTGGGGAGAAGCCGCCAACGTGCGCCACATGCCCGAGGCCGTGTGCTACCTGTACCACCAGATGCTGCTGCTGCTGAACGCCGATCCCCGCGGCCAATCGCGTCAGCCCGAGGGCTGGTACTTGAACGCCGTGATCCGGCCGATCTGGCAGGAAGCCAGCAACATGAAGCGGCGCAATGCGCTCGGGAAGCCGCTGGAACACGTGCAGATCCGGAACTACGACGATGTGAACGAGTACTTCTGGAAGCCGCACTGCCTGGCGATCCCCGTGGACCGCGTGGGCCAGGAGCTGAGCCAGAACCACGGCAAGACCTTCTACGAGCACCGCAGCCTCTTTACCATGGTGCTCAACTACTACCGCATCTTCCAGTTCAACCTGCTGTTCCTGGTGATGCTGACGGTCTTGGCCTTCGCGGTCACCATCTCGCCAGATGGCGGCAAGGGCGGAATGGCTCAATTCAGCAAAATCGGCCAGGTAGTGGACCCCTACAGCAAGCGCGACCTCCGCTTGGCGCTCGTGGCCATCCCGTTCTCGCTCAGCGTGCTGAGTTCGCTCAAGTGCGTGCTGGAGACGTGCCATGGCTGGCATCTCCTGGTGGCCAAAGAGGCGTCCGCGACGAGCTCTCGCTCCTTGACGTACGGAGGAGCGCTGGCCATGAGATTGGTGTGGAACGCCGGCTTTGCCGTGCTGTTCGGGATCATGATCTACGTGCCACTGCACGAGCAACGAGACACGGCGCTGCTGGACAAACTGTATCCGTTGTGTGGCGCCTACATCCTGCCTGGGTTGCTGGTTTTGCTGACCCAAGCCTTCTCTCCTCAAGCCATTTCGGGCACCTTCGCGGCCAAATTCGTCCGCGAAGGGGAGAGTTGCTACGTGGGCCACAACATGACGCCGCCCTTCAGCTACCAGGTCAAGTACATTGCGTACTGGCTGGTGCTGTGGGTGGTGAACGCCTTCTGCTCCTACTTCATCCTGGTGCGGCCGTTGATGCTGCCGTCGCTGAGTATCTACGCCATGACGCTGGACTACCAGAACTCGCTGGTGTCGTTCCACAATCTGGGCGTGATCATCGCGTTGTGGCTGCCCATGGTGTGCATCTTCAACTACGCGACGCAGATCTACTTCACGATCTTCCAAGCGCTCTTGGGCGGCTTCAAGGGCGTGCTCATGAAGACGGGCGAGATCCGAGGCGCCAAGGAGATGACCAAGGCCTTCCGTGTGGCTCCGCAGCTCTTCGACCAGAAAGTGGTGACGACGTTGGCGAGATCCAGCGACGCCAGTGCCAATGGCAACGACTCGAGTCGAGCCAGCGCCTTGGCGGCGGCGTACGAGAGTCAGATGATGCTGCGCTTCGTGGTGGTGTGGAACGAGATCGTGAATTCTTTCCGGGAGGGAGATCTGCTGGATGACAAGGAGGCGGCTATCTTGCAGTACGACATCCGGAGCACGGGCGAGGTCTTCGAGCCCGTGTTCCTGTCTGCTGGCAAGCTGACGGAAGCCATGGCCCTAGCCATCAAGACGGCGAAAGACGGCAAGGGCGAGAGCCAGCTCCGCGTCACGCTGGTGGAGAACGACTGTCTGTCGGCCATCCGCTCGTTCTTCACGGCCAGTATGTACGTGGTGAGTGCTCTGTTCGGCACGGACGACGCCGATGTGGTCGACGGCTTCCGCGCGCTGGAGGAGATCGCGGCCAGCGGCGGCTTCCTCAAGTCGTTCAACGTCCGCGAACTGGCGAGTCTCCGGGTGGCGGCGGTGGATCTGCTGGAGGAGATCCTGGACCTGCCGGACCCGGACGCGCAGTCGCAGCACATCCCGAACGCGCGCGTCCACTCGATGGGCGTGATCCGCAACTTCGTGGCCAAGATGGAGGCGTTCTTGAACGGCGTGCAGAACTTCTGTGTGGATCCAGCCTTGCAGCGCAAGTTCGGCAACGCCAAGTTCTGCTCCAGTGCCAACGGCTATATGTTTGCCTCTCGAGGGCTGGTGAACCTGTTCTGCAGCGATACCGCCATGGGCGCAGCTACCCGGGCGTGTTTGCTGCTGTCTCTAGACCGCGCGGAAGCCATGCCACGCACCACGGAGGCACAGCGACGTCTCGGTTTCTTCATGAAGTCGCTGGTCATGGACATCCCGCAGCTCCGCAGCATCAAGGAGATGCACAGCTTCTCGGTGGTCACGCCGTTCTACGCGGAGACGGTGTTGTTCTCGCTGGAGGACCTGAACAACCCGCTGGTGAACCACCCGATCTTCCAGCAAGTCGAGGAGGACGGCAAGAACTTGACGATTCTCAAGTACCTGACCAAGATCCACCAGGAAGAATGGGACAACTTCCTCGAGCGAGTGGACGTGAGCTCAGCTGAGGAGGCGCAGAAGAACTACCCGGAAGAGATTCGCTTGTGGGCGTCCTACCGCGGCCAGACGTTGGCGAGAACCGTGCAAGGCATGATGATGTACGAAGACGCGATCAAGATCCTGCACTGGCTGGAGATCGGCTCGAGTCCGGGCAAGACGGCGGAGCAGAAGCAGGCGCAGTTGCAAGACATGGTGCGGCTGAAATTCTCGTACATTTGCGCGTGCCAAGTGTATGGCAAGCATCGCGCCACCAACATGCAGCAAGCCGATGACATCGACTACTTGCTGCGGGAGTACCCGAACCTCCGCGTGGCGTACGTGGACACGGTGGAGCTGGGCAATGGCGACAAGTCCTTCGATACGGTGCTGATCAAGAGCGAAGCCGATGAGATCGTGGAGGTGTATCGCTACCAGCTGCCGGGGGATCCGATCTTGGGCGAAGGCAAGCCGGAGAACCAGAACAACGCCATCCAATTCACCCGCGGAGAGTTCGTGCAGACGATCGATATGAACCAGCAGCACTACTTCGAGGAGTGTTTGAAGATGCCGCAGTTGCTGTGCACGGCGGATCTGCATCCGTCGAAGAAGCCGGTCTCGATCATCGGAATGCGCGAGCACATCTTCACGGGCAATGCTAGTTCGCTGGCTAAGTTCAAGACGTGGCAGGAGCTGGTGTTCGTGACGCTGTCGCAGCGTGTGCTGGCGGACCCACTATGCGTCCGGATGCACTACGGCCATCCGGATGTGTTCGATAAGGTGCTGGCGATCACGCGCGGCGGCGTCTCCAAGGCCAGCAAGGGCATCAATCTGTCGGAAGATGTGTTCGCCGGCTTCAACACGACGCTGCGCGGCGGAGTGGTGACGCACGTGGAGTTCATGCAGTGTGGCAAAGGCCGAGACGTGGCGCTGTCGCAGATCTCGATGTTTGAAGGCAAGCTGGCCAACGGAGCTGGTGAGACGTCGTTGGCTCGGGAAGCGCATCGCATGGGCCAGTTCATGGACTTCTTCCGCCTGAACTCGATGTTCTACTCGCACACGGGCTTCTACTTCGCGACGTGGATGACGATCGTGACGACGTTTGTGTACATGTACTGCAAGGTGTACATCGCGTTGTCCGGCGTGCAATCGCAGATTGTGTACAACATGAACACGACGGATATCATCATGGACAACTCGGCGCAGTACGGCTTTGACGACCGCGTGTACAGCGACATGGACTCGGTCTACAACACGCAGTACTACATCCAAGCCGGTCTGTTCCTGTCGCTGCCGTTGATTGCTGTATACTTCGCCGAGATGGGCATCTGGCGCGGCTTCGTGCAGCTTTTGGAGATGATTTTCACGGGCGGCCCGGCGTTCTTCATCTTCCAATTGGGCACGACGATGCACTACTTTGACAACAACTTGCTGCATGGCGAAGCGCAGTACAAGGCCACGGGTCGAGGGTTCAAGATCACCCGCGAGACCTTCGTGTTGCTGTACAAGGCCTACGCGCCCAGTCACTTCCGGAAGGCCATGGAGCTCGTGGGGCTCTGTCTGGTCTACCTGACGTTCGGCAAGTTTGACATTTGTGACACGTCCGTGGCAGGACAGACCAACCATTTCGCCTACGACTACTGTGAGACGTCGCAGAGCTTCGGCGTGCAGACGTTCGCTATCTGGGTCATCTCGGTGCTGTGGCTCCTGTCCCCGTACATCTTCAACACTGATGGGCTGGACTGGGAGAAGACCAAGGCGGATGTGTCGGCGTGGGCCAAGTGGATGTACGCGAAGGAAGACTACCAAGACGAGGACAAGGTGATGGTGGGCGGCTGGATCAGCTGGTGGAAGGGCGAGCTCAGTTTGTACCACAACACCAAGTGGATTGCCCGCGTGACGGTCATTCTGCGCGAAGTGCGCCACTTCCTGTTGATGTGGTACGTGGTGACGCTGGAATGGGAGCTGTTGACGGTGGGCTTGGTCTTCGCGGCCTCGGTGGCCACTGTGGTCTTGCTGGGCCTCTTGGGAGCAGCGAGTGGCTGTGTGCGAACGAACCACCCGACGCTCCGAGCAGCGGCGTATCTGCTGGCGGTGCTGGTGGTGGTGGGCGCCTTCTTCGTGGTGGCGATGGTGGTGTTTGGCGCCGGATTCGACGAGACCATGGCGCTGTTCTTCGGCTACATGGCATCGCTCTACGGCATCAATGAGATGGTCCGCATGTGGAGCTTCGCGAACTCGAGCATCGCGTCGGTGGGCATGTTCCAGCAGCTGGCGTTCTTCTTCGACTTCGTGTTCTCCGTGGCCATCATCCTGCCGCTTGTGGTGCTCTCGGCGATCCCATTCTTGAACATCATCCAGACCCGAATGATGTACAACAAGGGTTTCTCGGAGGTCGTGTCTGCGTCGTCGCAGTACGCGTTCTCGCTGGCGGCCTTCATGGGCGTGTTGGGAGGCATCGGCTGCGGCTGGCTGTTCCACTTGTTCACGATCTTGGAGAGTACGGCGGGTTTCTTGAGCTACGTGACGACCTACGAACTGCTGGATGGCAATGTGGGCAATGGCTCGGTGACCTACGCGTTCTACTTCGCCTGTATGGTGGGCACGTTTGTGGCGGGCTTCCTCAACTACTTCATTGGTCGCCGCTTGTCCATCGTCTTCGGTGGCTTGTTGACGGTGCTGGGGATGTTGGGTGTCAGCGCCGTTCAATCTGGAGGCGAAGGCTTCCTGATGCCGGGCATTGCGCTACTCGGCGGCTCCGTGGGTGTCTTGCTGCCAACGCTAGCCGTGTACATCTACGAGATCTCGACGCGGGACATGCGAGGCAAGGCGCTGCTGCTGCTGGGGAGTGGCTTCGTGCTGGGCATCTTGGCGGCCGCGTGGTTCTCGTCGTCCTCGAACGAAGTGGGCTGGGTCTGGCAGGTGTTCATCGCGACCATTATCCTGTCCATCATGACTCCGGCGGTGTACATCTTCCCGGAGAGTCCCTACTGGGTGTACATGCGCGAGGGACTGGAGTCCTCTGAGCGCTGTCTGGCTGTGCTTCGCCGCAAAGAAGGCGTGTCGGAGGAGCTCCGGATGATCCGAGATGAGGAGGCGGGCAGTGATGACGCGGCGGCCAACGGCGGCGCGTCCTTCCTCAAGTTCTTGGTGGGCTTGCTGCTCATGTTGGTGTCGGCCATCTTCCTGGGCTGCGTGAACATGTACCTGTCGGACAAGTTCCGCAGCATCGAAGACGCCACGTACATGTTCGTGAACTGCGTGGCGCTGCAGTTCCTGGGCGCCTTGTTCTCGTTCTTCTTCATGGATCGTGTGGACCACAGACGCATTCTCGTGTGTACGTTGCTGCCGATGGCGGCGCTGGTGTTCGTGCTGGGCCTGAACGAGAACTCGGAGTTTGTGACGGGAGACAGCGAGTACCTGATGCTGCAGATCGTGGGCTTGCTGCTCTACTTCTTCGCGGGCTTGGGCGCCACGTCGGTGCCGTGGGTCTCGTGCGTGGGGCTGTTCACGACCAAGCAACGCGCCATCTACGTGACGTTCTACTTCATGCTGTTCTTCCTGCTGCCAGTGTGCGCGACGTTCATCCGGTCCAGTGACTCGATGAGCGGCGACGAGTTCCTGTACCTGTATGTGCTGGCAGGCTGCTGTTTGGTGGCAGTAGTGCTGCTCTTCGCAGTGGGGACGCTGCAGAACGGCATGGTGTGCACCAAGGGCGAGATGGAGGCGGAGCGCGCCCGAATGCGGCGCATCCGCGCGTCTAGACGCAGCGCCCGGACTCCGGGAAGCGCGCGATCGCGCAACTTCAGCCGCTCGCGAGCGAAGAGCCACTCGAACTACCAGATGTACGAGTCGCCGGCGGGCAGTGCGCCGTAGGAGGACGGAGGAGGACGCGCCACGACGCTCAAAGGAGGGATGGAGACCTCTTGAAATCGACGGAGGTGCTCTGGGTCTTTCGTACCTTTCATTTTTACATTTTGAACGAAGAATGCTTTGTTTCCTTCGACTTGTCGACTGGAATTCACTTGGTGCTTGTATGGGAAGACAAAGGTAGGTTCAGTCTCGGACTGTGTCGAATCTGGCAGAGCGTTAGCTGCGGACTCGGTCGTACGTATTCGAATTGCTGGGACGTTTTCATTCTTCCACTTGCTCTTGCCTGCGTTGGCCTGTTAAATTATGGGGCGCTGTTCCCTTCCGGACCACTATTCCTACTTCCTGAGGCGAAGACGATGAGCTCAAGCCACGAGATGGACAGCTCAGCACCGCCTTGACCTGCTTCGTCGGCCGAGGAGCAGCCTTCCCTTCGTTCTCACTTCCGAGTGGTGAGTCTTGCCGGCTTCCTTCATCGAGTCGAGGCCGTTTCCGCGACGGTGGACGAGCTTGTGTCCTCCAGCGTCCATCTGAGTCCAAAGAAGGGGCTCCAACCTGGGTTCTAGCCCGACCGGAGCTACCATCCGACGGCTCTTGGCTCCGACGCCTTCACTTATTGGCGACCAGTTCCGTCCGTCCCAGTTCCTCTCCGATTGGAGCACTGGTTGTGTCCATATCCAGCGGCTCCAGCTCCAGCTCTGCGTCGGAATCGGGGATCACCTCAGGCGGCTGACCGCAGAAATGCACTCGCTTAGGTTCACCTTGCTGCTCGTCCGCCGGATCGTCCAGATACACACTGAGGTCTGCCGTGCTGCCGCTCTGGTCCGAAGACGCCTGAGAATTGCCGGATTGGCCCCTTGAGCGCTTCCGGACAGGTCCTACGCCCGCCAGATTCAATAATTGGACGCATTCGTCGCTTGGAAGGAGCAGAGAAGCGTCCGGATCCGGATCGAGATCCTCCGGAGCGGGAGCCGGAGGCTCCGCAGCCAAAGGGAAGAGCGGCGGCTGACTCCGCAGCGTCGGAGAGAGCTCCAATCGGTGCGAGATCTGAGAATTCAGCATCGTGTTCTGCTGGAGCTCCAGCTCTTCCCTGGGGAGTCCGACGCGGGTACTCAGAAGCTCCGCGATCTGCTCCCGGGACTCGAATGACTATATGTGTATGGATGCAAACAATTTGATGCGCAAAAGTGTAGCAAATGCGTTAGTCAACTGCGGATAACCACATATTTGCAGATTTGCATGCGTGGATAAATACATGCGAGCATTTTGGACCACAGCGAGCGGAGGCTTACCTTGAAGGTGTACGAACGGGAAGAGGCGCCGAATTTGAGCACGGCGCCGTGCACAACGAGCGTGGGCTGCAGCGCCGTGAGCCGCAGCCCGTCCACGAAGGTGCCGTGCGCCGAGCCGAGGTCCACAAGATACGTGGCCCCCATTTCGTGGTGGACGATCGTCGCATGTATCCTTGAGATGGAGCAGTGATTGAGCACGATGTCACACACGGCAGCGTTACGGCCGAGGAGATAGCAAGCCTTCTGGTCCACAGTATGCTGTGCATATCCGTTCGCAAACGAGATAGAAGACGGGAGGGTCGTTAGCTACACCGTGTGTCTAACGCGTGAGTAGTTGCAACGCGTCGGCGCAGATAGCAAGATGTTGCAACGCGTCGGCGCGAACGAGTTAAACCACATACAAACGCACCGTTGTAATGAGGACGTGGTCTTTATACACGTCCAGTAAGGAAATCGCTCGCGGCCGCTGATGCAAACACCTACACTCCACACATTCGCACGAGGTTAGACACTCCGTTAGACCACAGATCTGCAACGGAAGAAGGAAGGGGGAGATCCGCACCATGTCGGCGGCGGGAACGGGAACGTTGGCGGGTCGATGGGCGCCAGGAACTTGGGCTGCGAGACGAAGGCGTCCAGATTGAGGCGCGGCAGCTGCAGCGCCTGCTCCATGGCGGCTTCCCGTAAGTCTGCGGTGTCCCGAAGCGTTCTGTGGATGGCGTCCCGATGGCCAGCCACGCTTTCGTTAAATCCGTCGTTTGCGCGGCGTCTGCAATCTGCAAAACGCTGCAAAACGCTGCAAAACCGGCGTGCGTCACACGAAATGGAACCTGCAGCCCCGACGACAAGACACGCACACGCCTATCATACCTCCTGCTGCAACTCGCAAACCACGCACGCGCGTCCCCCCTGCTTGTCTGCAAGCGGACGAGCGAGAGATGAACGGGACAGAAGCGCCCAGTCCAGCCCCGCCTGCTTCTTTCGGCTTGGCCGTCGCTCCCTATCGCACTTGACTTGGCTGGCACCACAACCGGACGGAGCAGTCCGAATGCAACAACCAACCGTGGCTTGTCTCTGGCCTGCCGTGCAAATGCGGGTAGGGGAAGGGCCAGCAACGTGACGTAATGTCTGAACGTCAGAGCCAGAGCAAACGCGAGGCCCCACCCTTCGCAGAATATTATCCGATTTGACCGGTCTTGGAATGGTAGGAATGCTGTTGTTGCGATGGAGGTTGCGTGGCAAAGGTATACGGTTCCACAGGTTCCTAGCCGTTTGCGTCGAGGCGACGTTGGCATAAACCCTAACCGCTCGAATGGCTGGCAAGCACGATTAGGGTTCCAAAAGAGCTCGGCGGTTATTTTGGGTACCCACCCACCAAGGCTGAAGTTGGGTCGTTTCTTCTTTCCTTGGGAGCAGCAGCAGCAACGAACGTCCGCCCCAACATGGAAGAGTGAGTGAGTGCGTTGGATCCTCGCTCGTCGTTCGTCGCTCCACGCGAGACTGGGCGCGGCGCGCGCAACGCAACGCAACGCAACCGCCTTGCTGCGTCTTCCGCCTGCCTCCGCTCATTGACGGCGCTGCTCTCTCTCTCTCTTTCTCTCTTCCCTTCGCTGTTCAAGAACGTACGCGGATCGCAAGCGGCAGGATGAGGAGGTGAAGGCGCGCATTAGCGAGAAACTGGTGCAAAGCGGCGAGAAGGAGCGGCTCAAGGAGCTGCTGCGGCTTAAGCTAGTCGAGAGTGGCTGGCGTGACGAGATGAAGCTCTACTGCAAAGGTATCAGGAGCTTGAACAGCTACGCAATGCTGATTCAGGAGACGAGGGAATATGAAGAGCTCACCTGAGTGTTGGTACCGGTATGGCGATGCAGAGGTGATCCGGAACAAGGGCATCGACCAAGTGACGGTGGAAGATCTGGTGGAGGAGATGACGCCGAAAGGACGAGGCAAGCCTTCCGAACGCGTTGGCCACATGGCGAAGCGGAAGGATTCTGATTCTGATTCAAATTCTGACTCGGATCTTTGCTGTGTCGCAACAGCGTCGGTGCCAGAGGGTGTGAAGAACGAGCTGCTGGAGAAGATCAAGGCGTTCATCGAGAAGGAGGCGTAGACGGCTGAATGCTGGCAACCCCAGCCTGGCAACGTAGCTGGTCATCAAGGGACACAGTCGCCAGCCGTCCGCCATATTTACAGGTCGAGAAGCGCCGACATGGCTGGCCTCCATTCTCTCTTTCGCGTCACCCCATCCTCCAGCTGGCGCGGCCTCTGCCGCATCCAAGCCCAATTCACGTTAGTTTAGGTCGTTTTGGGTCTTTTGGTTTGGGTATGTGGGCCTTTATTTAGGGGATAAAGATGGAGAGGCATCCCATGCAAACTCAATCGATCGGTATTGTACCGACACGTATCGGTATCTTTACTTTCGCAAAACAAGGTGGCACATGCTTGCCAACATCCACTACATGGTGGCATCCAGCGCGAGCGAGTGAGTGGGCACCAATCGCCAAAAGCAATCGACCGGCAGCGGAAGATGGTGGTGAGACTGCGCCTCGCGCGCTGGGGACGCAAGGACATGCCCTTCTACCGCATCGTGGCGGCGGACGCGCGGGCCCCTCGCGACGGCAAGCACCTGGAGATTGTACGTCTCTCCCTCCTCGTTGTCCACGTTCCGGTCTCGTCTTCTAGGTGTCTCTGGATCCGACACTAATCGCTCTGTTTCGTCTTGCCGTTTGCATTGGCTGCTCCCTCCTTCAGCTGGGCACGTTCAACCCCATCGCGGCCAGCGACGGCGTCAAGGAGCTGCGTGTGAACAACCAGCGCGTGCGCTACTGGCTGTCGGTGGGCGCGCAGCCGTCCGACCGCGTCGGCCACCTCCTGGGTCTCGCCAACGTGTTGCCCATGCCGCCCACGCGCCAATACACCAAGAAGTGCATCCCCAAGAAGGACCGCGAGGCCGCCAAGTAGGCGTAGCAGTCGACAGGTAGCAGCAGGAGCCGCGCTAGTGCAGTGGACAGGTCGCATTAGCTCGGAACGGGATAGCCACGGACGATTAAACATGCAGAAAACGATCCTGTGGTCAGGCACAAACCTGCTTCATATCATATCGCGGGTGGTAGTGTATCGCTAACAAAATGCATTTCTATATCAGATATAAACCCTATCCAATAGCATAAACCCGACTGACGCCTACTGGTCGTAGTAGTGGCCTCGTGCCTACTTCTTCGGCCCACGAGCCCGTGGCGCCGGACGATGCGCCGAGCCACCGCCCTTGAGCATGTTGCCGCCCTTGCGCACCTGCTGGTTGAACGTGGCGTTCTGCTCCTCGAGCCAGCCGCGGATCTCCTTCTGCTTCTCGGCCTTGGCCTCCAGCCGCTCGTCCTCCTCCTTCTGCTTCTCGCGGTGGATGAACTCGGCGTCACGCCGCAGCTCGCGAGCCGCGCCCTTGCGAGCGCGCTTGACCTGGCGCTGCAGCTGCTTGAGCTGCGCCGTGTCCTTGGCCGCCGTCTTGTCCTTCCGCACCGTGTAGTTCTCGTCAAAGTGGGGCGCAAACGTCGGCAGCGACGTGGGCGCGAAGCTCTGCAGTCGCAGCGGACGGCGAGCGGTCCAGCACGCGTCCAGCTTCTCGTGCAGCTTCGCGATGGTCTCGTTCACCTCCGCCACCTTGGTGGTCGTCAGCTGACGAGCCAAAGCGTGCAGCAGCAGATACAGCGGGTAGAACAGTTCGTCGAAGGACGGCAGCGACGCGTACTGGGTCGACGCAGCGTCCAGCAGCGCCAGCAAGGAGCTCAGTACCTCCGCTCCACTGCAGGATGAGGTAGCCGCCAACGATAGACGTGGCAGTGCCGGCAGCTTCTGGCTCTTGGACTGAGTGGCCACCCACTCCAACAGACCACGACGCAGCCAGTGGGTCGTAGTCTCGCTGTCAGCCTCGAGCTCTTGAGCCTCCGCAGCAGAAGAGGAAGACGTCACGAAGGCACGAAGCAGCCGCGAGAGGCAGCTCACGACCTCAGGCATGAACCGCTGCTTGCTCCGCGTCATGTCCAGCGACAAGGAGGCCGCGAAGAGCGCTTGGGCCGCTTCCTGAGGCGTATTCAACCCGCCTCGAGCCAGACTCTCGCCCAGAAGAGTCTCCATGGGGGACGTCACGTTGTGGCGCAAGTCGGAAGTCGGGAAGATGGCGATCAGCGCCTTGAACAGCAGCAGTTCCGGCAGTGTGGGCCACGCAGAGGTCGACGCTTTCTTGTGCAGTCGCTTGAAGAGCTGGGCCAAGAGCTCACGCACCACGACGCCCGCAGCGTCGCCCATCTGCTGAGCCAACGTATAAATGTGTGTCGCCAACGCATCTAGCTGTGTATACAACGAAGCAACAACGTCAGTATGGGAGCAATGGACGACAAGACAGAGCAGGGTAGCTAGTATACGTACGTCTTGCTTGTGTGTGGCGTAACGCGCCGCGAAGATCAGGAACTGACGCAGCAACACAGCGAAGAAGCGCTTCATCTTGCGCTGGTTCTCCACACTCAGACGCGGACTGTAGTACGTCACGATCCGCTCCACAATGAGGCCGCGCTTCTCCGGCGACTGCCGCGCGTGCTTCTTGAACAGCGCCGCTAGTTCTTCCGGGGATTCCGGACACTCGAACACGAACGGCAGCTCGGCCGCAGCGTCCTCGGCGTCCTGCTTCTTCGACAGCTTCTCCTCCTCTTCCTCAACTTCCTCTTCCTCTTGTTCCTCCTCCTCTTCCTGGCTGTCCTCGGCCTCTGCGTCGGAGTCGTCCGAATCCGCTTCCGAGTCCGCTTCCTCTTCCTCCTCCTCGTCTCCATCCTCCAGTTCCTCGTCTCCCTCGCCCTCGCCCTCGCCATCGTCTTCTTGCTCCTCTGCCTCAGCAGCGAAGCGCTTGTCCACTTCGTAGCTATCCATGAGATCGTCGTCAGTCGGCGGCATCATGATGAGCTGCGGCGTCTTCTCCTTCTTCTCCTTCTTGCCCTTCTTCTTGCCCTTGCGTCCCTTCCGCTTGCCGTCGTCATCACTATCGCTATCATCTTCATCAGCGCCGTGCATCCGCGCCACGCGCTTCTTCTCCAGCTCCGCGAGACGATCGTGCTCCTTGGTCGCAGCTTCCTCCGGCGACATCCGCCGCTCCGTGGCCTTCGCCTTGGCCTCGAACGCGAACTCACGCGTGAGGCGGTCGAACTCGTCCATGGGCTCCTTCGGGATCAGCTCCTTGCCGTTGGCTCGCGTGGGTCGGAACTCCAGCAGACCGCGGAGGTCCGCGAAACCCTCGTCCAGCTGCTCCGTGGCGTCCTCCTGCGTGCTCTTGTTCTTCTGCCGCTCCGCCTTGTACAGCTTCGCCTTCATCATCACCTCCTGCATCACTTCCTTGTGCGTTTTGCGCTTGCCGTCTTCCCCCATCGCCTCGTCATTCACGTCGGCGTCGCCTTTCCCGCCGCCGAAATGCAGCGTGTTGACGATATCGCGGTCCATTCGACGCCCTTCCTCCGTCTCGTCGTCCTCCTCCAACGGACCGTCGGCGTTAAACCGGTCGTAGTCGTCGTCCGCGAGCTTGGAGCCCTTGTGCGTCAGGAACAGCGCGTTCTCGTCGTCCTCTTCTTGCTCCGAGTCCGAGTCGTGCAGCGCGAAGGCCGCAGCGTTGCGCAGCTTGCGCTTGCGTTCCGTCTGGAAACGCGCGATCATCTTGTCCTCCAGCGACAGCGACGCGTCCTGCTCGCCCAAGCGCTTGTCGCGGAACGCGTTGCTCTTGTTGCGCGCCTTGTACTCGGCGCCCAGCGTTTTGTGCCGCTTGCGCTCGGCCTCGGCACGAGCCGCCGCCACGTTTCGCCCCGTGCCTTTCACGCGTCGACCGATCACCACGTGCTTCTGCGCCTTCGCGTTGCTGCGCACGTCGAACGGGTTCGCGCCGCGCGAGCTGCTGGCCTTCATGAAGCCCGGCTTGGGCTTCTTGCCGCCCGACACCTTCTTGCCGCCGCCTTTCTTCTGGAACATGGCGCGTTACTCGGCTACCTGATGGGTCAGGGAGGTAGCAGAGACACGGGCGCTGCTGCTGAGCTACTGCGGAGACGACAGTGAGGCCTACAGACGCGAGGAGAGCGCGAGGAAGCAGGCGCTTGGGGCAAGAGGACGGTTGATTGGGATTGGCGTTGAATGGCTGGCCAGCCAACACCCTTTCGAAGGGTTACGTTACGGTTACAATACGTACCCCTTCACGTGCGATGAGTTACGCTTTACGTATCAGTTATGTCCTGTATGCTACCAGAATGTGCAATAATGCGAGCGCTCCACCTGCTGCTGGGGCTCCTGCTCCCTCTCCATGCTGCCAGCTCGCCAGCCATCCCCACGCCTCCTCTAGTAGGCGACGTGTGTCTCGACGAGTCTTCGCTGCCTGCTCCCATCGCCTCGCATCCCTCCGACGTCTCCGCCTCCTCTTCCTCCAGTGAGAAAAAGAACCTGCCGGTGTTTTTCTTCCACGGCATCACGGGCAACGGCAGCGAAGGCTTCAACATCGAGGCCAATCTGACAGCGGAGGGGCGTGCGTACGTCGGACTGTCCTTCTGTGAGAGGGAGTGCTCGATTCAAGCGCTGAACACGCAGATCCCGATGGCAATTGCCGCTGTTCGCGACGTCGTGGCACGCGACGACCGGTTCAAGGACGGCTACATCTTCATCGCCCACTCGCAAGGCGGTATGATGGCCCGCGCGGTGGTCGAGGAGATGGACGACCACAAGGTGCACACGTTCGTGAGCCTCGCGGGAGTGCAGGACGGCATCTTCTACGGTCCGCAACAAGCGGATCGCGCTGCAGTCGGCGTCTTGTTGGACGGGTTTGGAGCAGAGCTGTTGCCGCAGGCACTCTTCGACTTCACGAGGTATTCAGCTGAAGAATACCGTGGCCAGATGCAGCAGGAGTTCGCGAAACGATCCATGGATCCCGAGCTTCAAGCCGCGTACTCGATGCCGAATATGGGGCGGACGCCGGTCCGCAAGGTCTGGCTGGACACCAACACGTTCCTGCCGACCATCAACAACGTGAACCAGTGTGCGTGGTTCGATTTCTACTGCCATTTGGAGAAGCTGCGCCGCAAAAGCAACTTCCTCAGGCTCAAGGAGGCGCACTTCTTCGCCTCGCCCAACGATGGGGTCGTGGCGCCATGGCAGACCAGTCACTTCAGTCACTACAGCGAAGTGAATGCGCTGGAAGAGATCGAGGCGGACTACGAGGACTTCACGGTGGTGGAGATGCACGACACGGTCGAGTACGTCGACGACACGTTCGGTTTGCGAACTTTGGATGAGCGGGGAGGGCTGTTCCGCTATGAGGCGCCGGGTATCCCGCATTGCTGCTGGATTTACGACTCACCGCAGCTCGACACCGAGGGGCTGTGTGAGTTCCACCCCGTGTACGACAAGTACGTCTACCCTACTATCTCGTAGAGCTTTGATGGTAGAACTCGGATTTGTGCAACCTTTCACACGTACCACTCCATGGAAACCATGGATGACTCCAGACTCCGGAATTCTTCGTGTCGTGGGATTCTACCAAGGCAGCCCAGCGTAACAACTGGCGAGGGAGGCGTAGATGTAGATGGAGTCACCAAGCGTAGACTCTTACGTGTTAGCGTTGTGTATTTCCTTACCTTGTGATACAGTAGGCGACAATGAAATGGAGACCAGTGGCGATTTGTTCAAGGTCCACTGGCTACGATTTGTTCAGGGTCCTGGCAACCCAGTAGCACTTCAATCGAGCCACTCCTTCAACATGATCTGCTCCATCCTTTGGCACACATCAGAACGCTTTCATTCCTTTCGCGTTCGAAAGTCATGTCCTTGGCATCAGAAAAGCGAGGAGCCTCCATCTCTTAGAGGAGAGGAGGCAATGCCAAGTCAGGGCTAGACGATCGCTCATTCTTCAAAACGCCTTCCAGTCCTCAAGTCTCCACCTCCCAATCCAAGTCAGTCGCCATGGTGTCCGCTCTAGTGCCCAAGCTGTTCTCGGCCCTGACGCTGGGCG
>MBAC02004917.1:0-17976 GCA_001712635.2 Nothophytophthora sp. Chile5
GGCCGTTGGCGCCGCCCACGGTCACAGCCACGTGGTTGCCCATCACCTGCGCGCACACCATCGTGAGGGCCTCGCACTGCGTCGGGTTCACCTTGCCAGGCATGATGGACGAGCCAGGCTCGTTCGCCGGCAGCGTCAGCTCGCCGAGACCGCTGCGCGGGCCCGAGCCCAGGAAGCGGATGTCGTTGCCGATCTTCATGAGCGAGCACGCAATCGTGTTCATGGCGCCGCTGGCCTCCACGACGGCGTCGTGAGCCGCCAGTGCCTCGAACTTGTTGGGCGCCGTGATGAACGGCAGCTTGGTCTCTTCGGCGATGATCTTGGCGATCTCCGCGTCGTAGCCCTTGGACGTGTTAAGTCCCGTGCCCACAGCGGTGCCGCCCAGCGCGAGCTTGCACAGGTTGGGCAGCACGTTCTCCACACGCACGATGGCGAGCGCGATCTGCTCGCGATAGCCCGAGAACTCCTGGCCCAGCGTGAGCGGCGTGGCGTCCTGCGTGTGCGTGCGGCCGATCTTGATGATGTCGTCGAACTCCTTCACCTTGGCGTCCAGCGCGGCGTGCAGCTTGTGCAGACCCGGCAGCAGCACACGGTGAATCTCCTGCACCGCGGCAATGTGCATGGCCGTCGGGAACGAGTCATTCGACGACTGGCCCATGTTCACGTGGTCGTTCGGGTGCACGGGCGTCTTGCTGCCCAGCACGCCGCCCGCCAGCTCAATGGCGCGGTTGGAGATCACCTCGTTCGTGTTCATGTTGGACTGCGTGCCCGAGCCGGTCTGGAACACCACGAGCGGGAAGTGGTCGTCCAGTTTGCCGTCGATCACGTCGTCCGCGGCCGCGATGATCTTCTCAGCCACGGCGGCGTCCAGCTTGCCGGTCTCCAGGTTGTACTTGGCCGCGCACTTCTTCACGACGCCGAAGGCCTTGATCACCGGCATGGGCATCCGCTCGCGGACGCCGCCGATGGGGAAGTTCTCCAGACTGCGCTGCGTCTGCGCGCCCCAGTACTTGGAGTCGTCCACCTTCACCTCGCCCAGCGAGTCCGTCTCCACGCGGAACGTGCTGGCGGCGCGCGCGGTCTGGACCGTCATGCGCATGGACGTCACGCCCGAAGCTTTTCCCATGGCGGCGAGCATGTCTGCGGAGGGGGAGCTGCTGCTGTCTGTCGTCTTGGCACTTGGGGGGAAGGCAGCCGAAGGGGATCTGGCCGCACTTGCTCTGGAGGAGGAGGAGATTGCGGTGAGCGCTGGCTGGCCGAATGCGAAATAGCTGAAGCGCAAGGACCTCATCCATTATCCGCCCCACGCTGGCCCCACGCAACAAACCTCGGATGCTACTTGAAGATGTGTCGCCGACAAATATGTCTTTGCGCAGGTATCTGAAGTATCAATATGCATATTCTAGCAGTTTGTATGCAAATGACGCCTCGCACTGCAGTCTCAACATCCTAGTTTATTGCGTTGAACAGATCTCACTTTCCAAATGTTAAATGATTGGGTGACTGACACCACAGCTTCGTGCAACCTTCGTGGCACCTGCAGCAGATCGCTCATTCGTTTCCACAGGTTCAGCACGCAGATTTATGCATTTTCGAAACTTACCGCCTTATCTATGCGCGAATCATAATTCACCACAGGGTTTTCCTGCACCAGCATCATTTATCAGAGGGCGACGAGTTGAAGTTGCGCGTTGGACCACCGCCCGCGCTTGCTGATGCACGCCTGCGCGTCGGTGGCAGCGCGCGACATGCGCGTCCTGCTGTTGCGCCCGCCGCTGCTTCTCGAGCTCGAAGGCGGCCCCATGGGCGGCGCGCAGTCGTGCGTTGAGGTCGGCCACTCGCTCGTGAGTGCGTGCGCGGCGCTCCACGGTCGCCAGCTCCAGCCGAACGAGCGTGTCGCTCTGTTCAACCGCACTTGTTATCTGCTCTAGGGCGTTCTGGTCGCACTGCGGGAACCGGCCGAGTAGCAAGACGCGTAGTTGCTCATGGCAGGAGACAGCGACGAGCAAAGGCTGCAAACCGGCAAGTGTGAAGCTGTTGCCGGCCTGTCAGAGAGGAAGCAGTTCGAGGGACGGAAAGCAGAACAAGGACATGTCGTGAGTATGGAGGGGCTTTGGCGTGTATTTCGCCAGCCAAATGGGGGTAAAACAGAAGCAAGAGAGAGCAGTCGTACCAGGTCCAGACTGTACAGCTGTAGGCAACGGCGCAGCATTCGGGCGAAGACGTGGACGCTGCGGTCGCCGAAGTCGTTGTTAGGCAGGTGGAGAGCCTGCATACGCCCGCTCCACGCGATTCCTGAGACCAGCACGCCCGCCATACAGTCGTCCAGTGCGCAGTTCGCAAGCGAGAGAGACGTCAATAGCGCGTAATTGGCCAGTGTGTAGTGAAGCGTGCTGCCAGTTCGAGGCGAGATGGCCTCAAGTCCGGTGCTTAGTGACAACTGACTGGCATTGCTGACGGCCACAGACTTGAGCGCCGTGTCCTGCACGCGCAACAAGTCACTGAGCGCGCGGAACCCGCCGTCACCAACGTTGTTATCGATGAGGCTCAGTGAACGCACACTGCGGTTATCATGTAGTGCACGCAACACACGGCGGGCCCCTTCTTCAGGTAATGCGTTGTCCTGGAGTCGGAGGTCTGTGATGGAGTGATTGCTCCTCAGTGCGGCGCTCAACGCGTCGACATCGGTGAGGGATAGAACGACGTGGGCGAGATGACACACTTCCAGTGCCAAAGACGACGTGTTGACTTGGGCGATCGTACCCGCCAGCTCTTGTCGTTCTAACGCCGCCTTGTTCCGCCGCAGATAGAACTCCAAGCGCTTGCGATGTGGCGTGGCGGCTGGGTCGTCTTCGTCCTGGTTTTTCTCTATCTGGAGCGTCGTGACCGCCGGCGCACTCGCGTTTTTCATGGCGTCGGCCAAAATCTGCATTCCATCTGCTGTGAGATCGTTGCCGCGCAGATCGAAGCGCATGTGGCTCGCTTTCGCAGTTTGTAGCATGGCGCTAAGTAGCTCCGCTCCATCATCATCGACTTCATTATCCGCCAGGCTAAGGTAGCGCAGCGTCGTGTTCGAGCCGGTCCGGAAGAAAGCGGCCCACTCGTTCAGAGCGTCGCTCGTCAGACCGCAGTCATTCAGCACGAGACTGCGCAGCGTGTGGTTCTTCGCGAGGGAGACAGCTAGACAGTCGGCGCCGTGGACGCCTAGACGATTGCTTGAGAGATCCACGTGCGTGAGTGTTGCATTCGTCTCCAGGAAGTCGGCGAGCTGCACCGCCAGACTGGGCGTCACGCCGGCGTGGCGCAGACGCAGCGTCGTTACAACAGAGTCCACTGCGACCTGCTGCAGAGTCTCAGCTAGCACCGTGGCGTCCAGCTTCACATGATCAACAGCGATCACTCTATCCTCGCCCATGTCCAATGGTCGATGCTCAATTCGCATTGCGACCTTTCGGGAGCAGGTGGACGTTGCTACGCTCCGAATTAAATGAATGTTCAGACACCAAGCAACATATATTCCCATTCTTATGCATCACATAATACGGTATGAAAAGGAGTGACCCAGAAAGCTGCAAAAGATATCCAGAAATCTGTGCATCATGCGACGCCATGTTGCCGTCTCGACCTGCCGCCGGTTGCTTATGAGCGTTGCTATCGCCTGCGGCCTGATCGCGTGCGTGGTCTCCTCTAATGTGCAACTGCTCTGGCGCTCGGCGGACGAGCAGTATCAAGCCAACCACCTGGACTCGGCGATGGCGCTGCTGCAGCAGATCGAGGAGCTCCATCCCGGGGACCTCCCAGCACGCATCGGCCGGGCAACCATCTACCAGCGACAGCGAGAATTCGACCGTGCGCTTGAACTGCTCGACGCGGTGCTGACTGAACAGCCTCATAATGCCGAACTAATGCAACGCGTCGGCGATATCTACACGGACATGCGTGCGATCCCCCAAGCGCTCGAGTCCTACCAGGCCGCAAAGCGCGAGCTCGACGCCGAAAAGAAAGAAGATCAGAGCGGACTCTTGCATCGGATGGCTCTGGCTTACCACCACGGAGGCGACTTTGCGACAGCGGAAACATTTTTCCGGCGCGTAGGCAAACGCGGCCAAACCGCAGCCTTCCACTTTGACTTTGGTGTCACCCTCGAGCGACTCGGCAAGGTGCGTACGTCGCTGATGATTGAGTTCAATCGTCCGCTTACCCTGAAAACTGACCGTGGGATGAATGGGTAAATGCAGATCCTGGAGGCTGGTGAATCGTACGGACGAGCGCTGGAGCTGGAGCCGACGCAGCCACACGCTCGAATCAACATAGCGGCGCTCCATCAGCAATATGGCAACGTGAGTGGTTCCATCTCGCACTACCTGGTACGTCTGTCGACTGTAATGTGGTGTGTGTACGTGGCTCCGCCACTAACTTGTGTTCTGATATAAACGGCGCTCAGTATGTGCTTAACTCGCCGTCGACACCGGAAGACATCAGATTCATGGCAATGAGTAATGTTGGCGCAGCTTATGAGATCACGCGAGATATCGCGAGTGCTTTGACCTGGTATCAGCGCGGACTGGAATTTCTCCCAACCATGACGTTTTCTGGTGAGTTCTCGGCACAATCGGCACGTCTGCATCTCATGGTGCATGTGGTGCGAGCCAAACTGGGCGCCTGCATCTGGGAGCACTCGGAGCTCGAATTCGACACACTTTGGGCGATGGTCTCACACATGCAGCTGGCTGTGGGTGGGCTGTACGCGTTCCCGCCGTTTGATTCGCTGCTGCATGCCATGCCCTCGGGCGACAGGAAGGCGATAGCCATGCAATACTCCACCAAGTACGAAGGCAGCAATACTAGCAGAGCCGGTGAGCCGCCGGTGCAGCATCGTTTCGTGCTTGAAGACGAAAGAGGTGGCAGCGAGCCCAGATTACACGTGGGGTATATGTCCTACGACTTCTCCGACCACCCAACGACCCATCTGATGGAAGGCGTGTTCGCGATGACCGATCGACGATCAACCAAGGTCGTGGCGTTCGGGTACGGGCGAGACGACGGCAGCGCGTTCCGTCAAAGAGTCGTGCAGACCGTCGAGAAGTTCGTTGAGCTTTCGACTGCATCCTTCAAACAGAGTGCTGTGCAGATCCACGATGAACGTATCCACATCCTCATGGACTGCCAAGGCCACACGCACGGCACGAGAATGGGGATCGTGGCGCTTCGACCGGCCCCCATTGTGGTCAATTATCTCGTTTATCCGGGCACGTCGGGTGCAAAATTCGTGGACTACGTGGTCGTTGATCGATACGTTGCTCCGCCGGCCGAACTGGCCTCGGCGTTCACGGAGAAGCTTGTACTACTGCCGCACTCGTACCAGGTCAACTACTACGAGCAGGTGCTCAATTCGCCATCCGGGATTCTCCAGCGTTCGAGTCTCTGGGAAAGTGATGACGACTTCGAAGACGGCAATGGGGCGTTCGTGTTCGTGAACTTCAACAAGATCGACAAGCTGGAAGCGTCGGTCTTCGCCACCTGGATGGCCATTCTGCGTCGCGTGCCCCGGAGCTCGTTGCTGCTGCTAGATCCTGGGAAATTCTTTCAAGGCGACAGTGATGAGTCGGCTACGAGTCGCGAAGTCAAACGGAATCTGTGGCGAGAGGCTGAAGCGCAGGGCATCAGCAACTCGCGGATTCGCTTCGTGCCGAGGTAGGTCGGTGCTGTGAGTTTGGTTGGACTTACCCGGGGTTTGATACTGAGCTACATTACTGAACGCTGACTTGAGCAGGATTCCCAAGGCTGATCATCTCCGGAGGCACAAGGTCGGAGGTCTTTTCCTCGACACGTTTATTGTAAGTTTCTCGTCGATTACCCAGTTCATGGCGAGGTCACTTACCAATCTTTTGATGTTTGGCATGGCTTTGAACCGCAGTATGGCGCGCATTCCACGGCGACAGATGCGCTTTACGCCGGCCTCCCGGTTCTTACTTTGGCAGGAGACTCCTTCGCAAGGTATGGCGACAATTCTGTCTGTCCAATGGTGTCGTTCGTTACCTTCTGATCTGACTGACGGGCTGTTTATCTATTGAAATCGTCCAGCCGCGTGGGCGTCTCCCTACTGGAGAATCTGAACATGCAAGAGCTGGTGACTTTCAGCCGCAAGGAATACGAAGACCTGGCGGGTGCGTGCATGCATTGCTTCTCTGCAGTGCTGATAGCGACCTGATTGACTGGCAATTACTGATGCATCAATGATGAACAGTGTATCTCGCAACGACACCTGCTGTACTGATGCGTCTGCGGCATCGTCTGCAGGATGCCACTGTGGAATCGGAACAGCCTCTGTTCCGCACAAGAGAGCACACGCAGCACCTGGAGTCCAGTCAGCGGCTCATGTTCGACATCTACACTCTCACCAACCGCACTTTCCACCTCGTCGTTTGACGCTTGTGCCTGACTACTCGTCGCGCGCAGCACGATGAAATATACACAGTTGACGTATGGCCAGAAGTTGCCACGCCCAGGCTCGTACCACAAATATCACAAATGATCCGATGGCTACCGTGGCAACCAGCGAGGGTTTTGACGCCGTTCGGTGGCGACAGAAGGAAAAAGCAAGTGCAAGCTGTGTAATGCGGCAGCTCCGACTTGCTGCTGCTGGGGACACTTTCCTGGGATCCTATGGACCCATCCATCCACACGAGGTGGTGAGCACTCGGCAGAGCTCCGCCGCACAAATTGCTGCTCTTACATGTGGCGCCTGCACCGTTGAGTTCTTCTGGTTAATTTAGACGCCTTTCCTACGGGGAGAGCTCTTATGTCATCCTCCCGTATCTTCTCACTCGTTTGTGGCCGTGAGTTCCGGGTGGCCATGGCTTTTCCTGGCCCCTATCATTTCTAGTTGCGAACCCATGCCACTTCCATGCGCTGCTTTTGTGCCGTGGTGTGCCGCTGCTGGGGAGTCCGCCGATTCATCATGGATATCCGACCGCCGTCCGATATGTTTGTGGTGCGCGACTGGTAGGCGCTCCGAGTCCCCGGCATGTGCGGGGGCTCGCTCTGCGTGGGCCTTGTCGTTTCCGACATTACCACTTCCGGACGAACCACTCCCAGCGCTTGTAGGGGACTGGCTAGGTTGGCGTGGTCGCCCGCGGGAGTTCCCAGTGGAAGCTGCGTATCGCTTGAAGCTCGCGGGGTGGTTGGGACTCAGAGCCACGGGCATCGCCATAGACGCGGCCACGTTGGTGGCGATACCTGTCACCGATGGCCGTGGCGAGTGCTTCTCTAACTTTGGTGCACTTCCCTTCGGCTGCTGCAGCGGGTTGTCCATGATGCGTCCGGTGCGCGCGCGGCCGCCGTTTGGGATCCCAGAAGACACAAAGGCCGTGCCTCCGGGGCTCACTGCCGTAATTCCGTTGCCGCTGGAGCTTGAAGAAAGCCCCGAGTTACCGCCGCTTCCACCAGTGACATCCGTGCGCGAAGAGCGCGGCACGATTGATGGCAGCTTGTCATCGTCGTTAGATTTGGCGGCAGACGAAGCAGAAGGTATGGGTGCATAGGTGATGGAGAAACTCAAGTCGTCGTCTTCGACGTCATCGAAGTTGTCCTGCGAGGTTGCGGACGAAAAGTCGGTGGGCAGACACCCGAAGGATCCGGCCGTGCCCCGCACCCACGGGTGGCTGAAAATCTCCGGGATAGTTGCGCGCTCGCTTGGGTCGGGCTTGAGCATCTTCACCAACAAATCGGTCAGCGCCGGGCTCAAGCCCTCGTCCAGTTTGAACTGGCAGCGCATGATGCGGTTGCGGATGACGTTCTCGCGGGGGCGATTGGTACCCTGCAGATCGGACCCTTCGAAGGGTAGTCGGCCACATACGATTGCGAACAGAATGACACCTAGGCTCCAAACATCCAACGGCGGTCCGGCGTTCGATGTGCCGCGGAATACCTCCGGAGCCAGGTATGAGATGGACCCGCAGCTCGTCTTCATCATGGCACCAGGCTTGTAGAAGTCGCTCAGCCCGAAATCTGCGATCTTGGATGTGGATATGTCATTTTTACTTGACGAAGGGGGAAAGCGAGTGCAGTTAGTTGCATACTGAGTATAACGGAGTGTAGTCACTGTATCCACGCATGGGCTCACCTTGTGAGCAAGATGTTTTCAAGCTTGAGATCGCGGTGGCAAATATGCTGATTGTGCGCGTAGCCGACACCGCCAAGGATCTGCGAGAAGAGTCCCACGCCATCCTCTTCCGAAAGACCGCCTGGAGGCAAATTCTTTAAGTAGTGGAAGAGGTCTCCGCTAGATCGCATGACACGCACGTATACCCACGAGTTAGTCGGCAATATCACACACAGTACGATGCTGCAAATGTATCGAGCAAACGGCGAGAAACGGAAAGTATGAAGGTCGAGTGGTAGGTACCCTTCCAGCAGTTCAAACACGAGCACGATGTGGTTGGCCTCGTTGATCACGCGCAGCAATTTGATGATGCTCGGATGGTTGAGCGCCTGTGCCAGAAGATGTGTGGTAAGAAGAGTGGGAGGTACACAGTGCCAACCAAATTCACAAAGCAAAGCATACCGTGAGGCACTGGATCTCGGTTGTGGTGCGCTCAACGTCCCCCAAGGACCCCATCTCGCTTTTCTAAAGTGCCAACACACAAGCATCGAATCATAAACAGGTGGAAGTCAGTTAATCACATCCATCTCAACTGTACGTCAGCAATACCGGCTACCCGGTGTAGGCGGCACCATCTTGCTTTCCTCACCAAAATGAACTTGAGGGCCACTTTGTCGTTCGTGAGTTGGTGCACCCCGAGCCGAACCTCGCCGAAGCCTCCGCGGCCCAGCAGCGTGGTCACCTTGTATCCACCCACGACGGCAGCCACTTTGTCGTCAGTACTGCTTTGTGCGTCTTCATTTCCGGAGTTGGGCGCCTTGAAGGACCTGCCCGTGGAGAAGAAGAGCATATCATTCTCCTCGATGCACATGATGTCGTCGATCTCGGCGCCGTCGGCGTTGAAAACCCGCGAAGCCATGGGCACCATCTCGAGACGTTGTGAGGCTGCACACAGAAACTCGTCCCAGGTCCAGTGGTGCTGCACGAAAAGCACTGCGCATGAGTGAGGTATACGGAAGAAAAACAAAGACGATCAGTTCAACAGGCCCTGTCTCCTCCACTCTATAGCACAACCGCGTGCGCCACCTTTTGGGTTGTCAAAGTGCCCGTTCTTGTACGCCTTGATAGGCTTGCCCTGCGCTGCGTGGTCATTAAAGTCGTCGATGTCGTCAAAGTCTGCCATCTTTCCGCTAGGTCTTCGTCGGCTGCGGAGTCTGGCGCCGTCTCAAGCGGCTTCAAACGAGGGCGGGAGGGTCAACAAGGAGAGGAGGTGGCAAGAACCCACGCGGCATCCGCGTTCTTCGCGACGCAAGCACTCCGTCCGTTGCCTCTTCTCGTCGAAAAAGCTCTCGCGCCGTTCGTCTCTCTCGCTTCCACGTTGGTTGGCGCTGCACTCCTTTGACGGAGTGCGTTTTACCCACACCAAGAGCGCCATACACCCGCATTTAGGCACGACCTCCCCCGGGCCGTTTCCTTCTTGTGCGCCTCGCTTCGGGTGCTTATATTTAGCTTCCACGCCACTTCCGCATTGCACTTCGGGCAGCAGTCAACGAGTGCGCACTCACGGCGGCAACGGCAACGTTGGTTGCCCTTGGGACCATCACTCTTGCCTTCACGTCGTTTCGTGTGACTTCCTGGAAGTCATTCTCGAAACCAAGACCTATGTAATAGCATATGTCGACGCGAAGGTTTCGGAGAGGGAAGGGAAGAAACCAGCACCTTGGGTTTTGGCTCAGTTAGAGGAATACGCGGGTGCTTTGAGCAGACGACCCCAAGAAGAATGGCGAGTGCTCTCCCGCGTCGCATTGTCAAGGTAAGCAGGATCGATCGCGGACGCGACGTCGCTGCTGCTGCGAGGGAAGAGAGGCTAGATCCTCCTCTCCCCCCTCCGTCGGCGCGCAGAACGCCGTCCGTTGGTTTCTCCCTCTTTGTATGCGTAGCTCGTGCGCCATCTCTATGTGTCTGACATCTTGTGGGTTCGCGATGCGTCTGTGTGTGGCGTTGGCGGTACTGCTGTGATCTGCGCATATGTAGGAAACCCAGCGACTGCTGGCTGAGCCAGGTATGCATGCTTCTAGGTGTATTCGTTTGTGGCGTTAGAGAGATGGCAGCTCGATACTGATTCAGACATGGCGTGGTGTTTTGTATCGTGCAGTTGCTGGGATCAGCGCCACGCCGTACGAAGACAACCTCCGCTACTTCCAGGTGGTCATCGCTGGCCCGCAGTCGTCGCCTTATGAGAGTACGTGGATCCCTTAGCGTTTTGCTGACGAGAGGCAGAAACCTTCATCGCTCTTTTGCTAAGAGAAGATCTCGTGGTGTGCTCTATCCAGATGGTATCTTCAAGCTGGAGCTGTTCCTGCCGTCAGACTACCCGATGGCGCCACCCAAAGTGCGCTTCCTGACGCGCATCTATCACCCCAACATCGACAAGCTGGGGCGCATCTGTCTGGACATCCTCAAGGACAAGTGGTCGCCAGCGCTGCAGATCCGCACGGTGCTGCTGAGCATCCAGGCGCTGCTGTCGGCGCCCAACCCGGACGACCCGCTAGCCAACGACGTGGCGGACCACTGGAAGACGGACGAGGCCGGCGCCGTGCAGACCGGTATGTTTCTCATCTAGTGTCCTGCACTTGATGTCAACAGGGAGCGCTAACTATTGGTTGGTGTTGCTTCTTGTGCGTTCAGCTGCGGAATGGACGCGTCGCTTTGCTTAAGCACGCACGACATCGTTGCGCGTAGCGCTCCGTCGGCTATAATCCCGCTATTCCTTCTTTGCTCTTGATTTTTTTTCATTTTCCTTCTGCATAGCGTTCGTAAAGAGTCCAGCAGCGTGATCTTGTATTGACAGTGTTTGCAGTGTGTTTACTCTTGCGTTGCTTCACTCATGGAGATCACTTAACGCTACTTCGTACTACAGCTCCGCGTGCCCTTCAGACTCGTTGCTATCGGTGGGTTCCTGCGCACAGGAGGAGGAGGGCTGCAGAACGAAGAGCGGGAGGTGGTTCACAGTAAACGGCGCTGTGAAGTCGCTCTTCTGGAAGCCGAAGCTGTCCAGCAGTTCCCAGTCCTGGAGCAGCAACGGCAGCCGCAAGGGACCGTAGTGGCGCTGCGCATTCCACACGAGCGTGTCGGGCCCCACAGGCACGGAGAGGAACACCGTCGTGGTCTCCATGATTTCCTTCTTACCTTCCGCGCACAGAGGCGTGGAGAGATCACGTAGTTCTCGCATGGCCTTCAGATCCGCGTCGGGGTCCAACAGATCTCCAGTGCGACCGAGGCCTTCGCTCGCCAGCGTCGTGACGGCAAACACGACGTCAAAGCGCTTGCCACTCCCTCGACCAGCATTGGCGTCCTCAAACTCGGCGGTCGTGAAGGTCTGCAGCTTTGGGTGGTCGTAGATGAGCCGATTACGTGCCACGGTAGTACAGGAGGCCGCTTCCTGAGAGAGACACAAGCTCTCAATCCACGGGAGCCCTCTACTCCCCACAACCAGCACGTGTTTGCCAGCCAGCGGGTATTTCTTCAACGCCTCATGGAGGAACGCGTCCGTGGCGGAGTAGCCAACCATGTGCTTGCGCGCATCCTCCACGAGCGTTTCGATGATCTCGAGCGAGTATTCCTCGCCATAGGACCGATCGGCGTCTCTGTTGGTTGCATAGGAATAAGAGGACAAGCAGCGAGTGCCAGTAAGTTCCAGGGAGCTGTCAAGTCAACGCAAGAGGCGACTGCCAACGACAAAGACTCACGTTTGGTCGTCGAAGTACCATTTGCGCACTGGCACTCGGCCGTCCATCGTGTATCGGCGGCACAGACCCGGCGGCATGTTGGCGGGCGGGTGCACTGCAACACGCGCTTCCTCGTCTTCTTCTTCTTCCTCCTCGTCTCCGTCCGTTGCGTCGCTGGCATCATGGACGGCTTCTTGCTGCTGTTCACACACGAGGAACCGCGGCTCCGACGGACTGAGGTCGACCCACCGCACGTAGAAAGCACGCAGTCTGGCACCGCCCTCCTCCGCTTCCGTGCCGTTCTGGCGCGAGGCGCTGGCCTCGACATACACTCGCAGCACGAACCGCTCGCCTGCCGTGCTCGGGTCCAGTTCCACGCGGTATTGCCGCACATACTGGAGCTGCGAGTCCACCGACATCTCGAAGGACGGCGTCGTCGCCGTCCCATCACCTTCGCCACTGCTGCTGGGCTCGAAGAGAGACATGGTCACCAGCGCATCGTCAGTGTCCACTCCGTCCGGCAGGACAACAGTGACATCCAGTACAGAGGAGGACACGCGCAACACGCCATCCGCCCCAGCTTCAAGCGGCTCGGCGTGCTCGACGGCCCAAAGCTCGTCGTGCGACGGCGCCACGTCCACTTCCACTGGGAATCCTGGGTCGTGCAGCGTCCACGGGTCTCGTCGGTAGACAGCATCGCCCGTGACAGCCGCGGCGGAAGCGCATGCAGCCGCCAACAAGAAGAGGGGGGCGCAGCGCAGCATTATCAGTTGGATGAAGATGGATGATGCCTGTCAAAATCTGTTCCAATCTTTGCCAAATTAACACAATATATTGCGTCGAAAACGTAAAATATTGTGTCAAATACGGCATCTGCAGCAAAACAGAGCTGCTGGTTGCCAAACACTCGCCATGGGCACCACCAATATGCGCGTCACTTCGTCGAATGGCGGCGCTGCGGCGGCGTCCAGTGGCGCGCATCCGCCGCAGAAGAAGGTCAAGAAGGCCAAGAAGTCGCGCAAGCCGTTGCACATT
This sequence comes from Nothophytophthora sp. Chile5, assembly GCA_001712635.2. Lineage (NCBI taxonomy): Eukaryota > Oomycota > Peronosporomycetes > Peronosporales > Peronosporaceae > Nothophytophthora > Nothophytophthora sp. Chile5. Next base: position 12,868 of record MBAC02004917.1, read on the forward strand.
GCGCCGCCACGCATGAAGTCGCGACGGAAGGCGCGGCAGGTGACCACGGAGTTCCACCGCTTGACACACGAGCTGGACCGCCTCAAGCAGCAGAAGCCCAGTACTGCCGCTGACGCGCCACAGCAGCGCACCGAGAAGATCACGGAGCTGAACGCCCGTCTGGACGCATTGGGCGGTCGCCAGGCCTACCAGGATGCCAGCATCTTGAGCACGAGTTTCCACAAGACGTCCAAGTGGGTCTTCCAGCTGCTCACGCGCTTCGAGCTGCGTCCCAAGGCCAAGCAGCCGCCTTTACGCGTACTGGAAGTGGGCGCCATCAACACGCAGCTGCTCACATGTCCGTGGCTGGACGTACGCGCCATCGACCTCAACTCGCGTCACGAGCGGATCGAACAGCGCGACTTCTTCAGTCTGAAACCCAGCGGAGAGTTCCAAGTGCTTGTGTCCAGTATGGTGCTCAACTGTGTCCCCGGCGCGGCCCGACGGGGAGAGATGCTGCGCTTGTACCGTGCGCATCTACGAGAAGGTGGCCTTCTCTTCCTCATGCTACCGCTGCTGTGTCTGCGCCGTTCGCAGTTCATGACGTACCTGCGCTTCACGCAGATCCTCGAAGCCGTGGGTTTCCGGGTGCGTGAGGCCAAAGACTCCCCCAAGGTCGCCTTCTTCTGTCTGGAACGAACGGAGACGGTCGACGCCGCTGCATCGTTCCCGCAGAAGCTGATGGCTCCAGCAGACAAGCGCAACGACTTCTGCGTCGTCATCTAGAGCGTTTTGCCGTGTGTATTAACTAGTCCTTCCGCTGATCTCACTTCATTCACCACATCATGAGTCTATTGCGCTGCCTTGGATTCAGCTGCGATTGCCGCTTGGAAATGCGCCAGACAGTCGTCGCGCGTCTTCGTCGGACGCGAGAGCTGCCACGCCAATACACGGTCCAAAAGCTCCTTCATGTGAGGTCCAGGCTTCACGCCGAGCTGCTTCACGAGGTCGTTGCCCTGTTAGCACAACACACAAAGAGCAGGATCAGTCACGCCGTAGACAGAGACTCTGGGGATACGAAGGACAACGCACATTAAGCAGTGGCTTCAGATCCCAGACACCAAGCAGTCCGGCGTCCTGGACCTGCTCCACGAACGTATCATAGCGTTGCGAAACCGCCTCACGCGCGTCTTCCGCTTCGCCAGAGGCCTCACAGTCCACCAGCTCCTGCACCAATGCGACATCGCGGCAGAGTTCCCACTGCGAACCGATGCTACGCAGCAGCAAACCCATCTGCACGCGGTCGAAGGCGTCCAGCGAGGAAACAGTCGCAGCTTGGAGCGCTCCCACATTGTCCAGCACGACGTTGGCCACGTCCTTAGCGTCACGGTTGGGCAGTTTGAGAGCATCCTGGATGACGAAGGTGGCCACCGAGCGACGGCGCTTGTCACGAACGTAGAAGCCACGGAACGGCAGTAGGAAAGCCGCCAGGATGCGCACTTGGAGATCATGCTGCGCCTCCGACGACAGACTGTTAACGTCCAACGTCCCTGAAGAAGCGGACGATGCTAAGTACTGGTACATCTCGGACGCGTAGGCATAGCCTCGATCCCATACGCCATCATCTTCCTCTTCGACTTGACCGTCCGGACGACACACGGGCATTTTCAGCTCTTCCAGCAACGCCGAAGGCAGGAACACACTCCCGCAAAGCCCAAGCTCGTGAAGCAGTCGCAACGCCCGTTCCGGGTGCGCGGCGCTGCCTGTGAGCATCCCCGTCAGCTCTTTTCCGACGCGCTCGCGGCTCACCTTACGCACCAGTGCCACCCGCACCTCCTCGAGCTGTGCGGCGGCGCGTAGCTCAGCATCCAGTGTGAAATCGAACCGCGACGCGAAGCGGACAGCTCGAAGTACTCGCAACGGGTCATCCAGGAACGTCACACGAGGCTCCAATGGCGTGCGCAGTCGACCACTGCGTAAGTCATCGAGGCCGCGTCCAGTGAAATCTTCAACCTCTCGGGTAGCCAAGTTGTAGAAGAGACTGTTGATGGTGAAGTCGCGGCGCTCGGCGTCCTGTCGCGGTGTGCCGATCTCCACCTGCGGGATGCGGTGGTCCTCGGACGCGTAGGTCTCGGCTCGGAGGTTCACAAAGTCCACCCAACCCATCTGATCGCCGAGCTGCATGGTGGCGGTCTCCAGGTGCTTGCTCTGCTCCGGATTGGCCTTGATGACCCCGACGGCGTGCGGGGTGCGACCTTGCGCCGTCTCGAACGAGTTCACCAGGTCTGCGAACGCGCTGCCCGTCATACGATCCAGCACGATGTCCACGTCGTCGCTGTCGCGACCCAACAGCTTGTCGCGCACCCATCCGCCGGCTACACGCAGCACGGCGCCGTTGGCGGCGTCTTGGGCTGCCACATCCAGCAGGAACGCGAACAGTTTCTCCTCCGCAGACGTCAGACGTATGGTGGGCTGGAGAGCCACAGGAGCCGAATGAGGCTCTGCCGCTGCGTCCATCTGCGCGGAACGCTTCTCTTCTGGCTGCTGCTCTTGGGAGGTTGTCGTGCGCTGCTTCTTGCCGGCAGGAGGCGCGGCGGGAGGCATGTCACTGCTGGCCATGCGCTTCACCATGGCCCAGTGTCGTTGCGTGTGGGTCAAGCAGTTGTTGGGTTGGTCGGGGTCGTAACGATAACCGGCAGATGTGTTTCCACTTATCAACCATTTATCTGACATCACTGCGGAACCATTAATACCGTTCCATTTGATACCTCGGATAACCGATACATCCTGGATCAGTACCAGGTATCAGAGTGCCGAAACATGACATTTCTGATCCGGACTCAGTTCGGGTTTGGCGTCTGGAAAATGGCAGATGACGATGGCATCGCGGCGGCGGAGATCGCCAGGCAGATCGCTGCTCTGCGGCCGCGCGTGCAAGGCGCGAGAGGCGTCATGGGTTATCTGGTACGTAGAGTGTGTGTGGGTGCTCTCAGCGTGTCGACTGCGTTCTAAGGCCTGTATTTACGAACACAGGAGCAGCCTGAAGGTGAAGGAAGGAAGGACGTGAACAAGCTCTTTCTATCCAACACCATCCGGAGGTTCGTGCTCCTGTCGTTGCTGGAAGGTCACGCTCACAATTGGAGGAGACCGGTGGCTTCTGGTCTTGTTTGCTGTATGCATGTGGTCCATATTCACTCCGTTTCTGACGGGTGTGTGATGGATGCAGTGTGGACACGCACAACCGCCGCCACGAAGAAGACAAGTGCTGGACGTTGAGGCGGATGGAGCAAGAGCTGGATTCCCGACATCACCACAGCCGACGCTCCAATAGGAGCCGAAGCGGAAGTAGGGATCGCGGTGGAGAGGCTAGGCGGTCTGACGAGAGGGGACGACGCCACCGTCGGAGCCGAAACAGAAGCAGAAGCAGAAGTGGGACCAAGCACCGTCGGCCAGATAGCCCCCGACACGAGAAGAGGAGTCGGCGTACTCGCAGTCCCAGTAGAAGCCCCGCCAGCACTCCCCACCAGCAGAAGAAGCGAGAGGACGACAACGAGCGCAGCTACTGGGCTCAGAAGAAGGCCGAGAAGACCCGCAAACTCTGGGAGAACTTGCATGCGGGCGGCACGGTGTCGGTCGAGAACGCGCCCGATTTCAGCTCGGAGGAATCTGAAGCCGACGACGTGAAGCCTCCACCGCCACAACAGCCGTCAACAGAGTCGCCCAAGAGCCGAAAGAAGCGCAAGAAGCACAGCAAGAAGAGCGAGAAGAAGGCAAAGCGGCGACGCAGTCGGTCGTAGCAGTCGTAGTTTTGGCTCGACAGAACACTCGCAACGCTGCATTTCTCGCAAACAACAGCAGCAACAGCACGTTCCTGAAGCTACGGCGCGACTTAGTTCCACGTGGACACGGCTTGGTATGTGGCGAAGATCATGGTGAAGAGACCCAGCGCGATGACGGCGTTGTTGACGGCACGACCCTCCTTCACAAGGGCGGAGTGGAACATACAAGGGTAGATGAAGGCCAGCGGCACGGAGCAGAAGCCGCCGATGAGCGCCACGAAGTTGTCCAGCTCTTCTTTGCCGAAGTACGCGATGAGGGCCGTAAGGCACACGAGCGCGAAGCGGAAGCCGTTCTTCTGCCAGCGCCAGTAGCCTTTTTGGCGACGGTGCGGGAAGAGGTAGCCTTCCAGGATCTTCACCACCGGGTACAGCATCAGCGGGTACGTGAACACGAGCGCCAACGAGTACGTGAGCTGCACGGCCATCGTGGCGCCGCTGTCTTTGGCGCTCGGCAGGTTGAGCGTGACCACAGACTGCGTGTTCTGGCCAAAGGCGGCGTACACGAGGCCGGCAAACACCGAGAAGAGCGCCACCAGGAACCACATGGTGGACGACAAGATGCGCGGGAACTTGTGCTTGTGGTCGTCGTCCATGGCGTCGTAGATGGGCAAGACGAGTCCGATGCCTTCGAAGCAGTACACGGCCGTGCCCAGGAACATGGCCCAGCTCGTCGAGTTGAAGTTCTCCCACGTGGCGGTGCCAGGCGGTGCGTCCTCGAGCGTTGTTACCGTGTACGAGAGGATGTAGACGATGCCGAAGAGGATGAGCAAGTCGGCGAACAGGTTGGTGAGCGCGAAGTATTCGATGCGGCGCACCCACGTCAGCGGCGTGTACAGCAGGATCTGCAGCGCGATGAGCGTAATGGAGGACGACGCGCCGGATCGCTGGATGCTGAAGGCGGCCAGGATGACTTCGCCGATGTTCTTCTCCACGAAAATCAGATACGAACAGCAGAAACCGATCTGCGAGAGCACGAGCGACACGTTCACGGCCACGCGACCCAGCTTGCCGAAGGATTTCTCGCCCAGCAACCCGTACGATACGTTGGTGCGGCCGCGTTCACTTAGTACTACGTTGGAGCAGGCCGTCAGACGCAGCATGCAGAAGGTAGAGAGCGCCGCGGAGGCGCAGAGAGCCGCCAGCGAGAAGAGCATGCCGCCGTTTTGGAAGCCCTTGGGCAGGAACAGGATGCCGCTGCCGATGAACGACTTGAGGATCGTGAACACCGTCTTCCCCACACTGGCGCCGGGCTGCTGCTTCTCCGGCCGCCGCTTCCACGCGCGACTCAGCA
>MBAC02004919.1:0-21801 GCA_001712635.2 Nothophytophthora sp. Chile5
TCCCGCAACGTACGATGCGATTGGTGCTCTTCGACGACGCCTTGGACCATCTACTGCGCATCTCCCGCTTGCTCGAGATGCCACGAGGTTCCGCTCTATTGGTCGGTGTCGGTGGCTCCGGAAAGCAATCGCTCACTCGCTTAGCAGCGTATATGGCCGGCTCTTCCATCTTCCAAGTCGTGTTGACCAAGACGTACAACACCAACTCGTTCATGGACGACATCCGAGCGCTGTACAAGTCGGCTGGTCATCTGCGCAAGTCCACGACCTTCCTGTTCACAGACGCCGAGATCAAGAACGAGATCTTCCTGGAGCTCATCAACTCCATCCTGATGACAGGTGAGGTAGCAGGTTTGTTCGCGAAAGACGAGATGATGGCCATGACTGCCGACCTCCGCAATGCCTTCGTGAAGGAGCGGCCAGGCCAAGCCGAGAACCAGACGAACCTCAAGCAGTTCTTCACGGATTGCGTACGTGATAACCTCCATGTGGTGCTGTGTATGTCGCCGTTGAGTGCAAAGTTTGCGGACCGTGCCCGGAAGTTCCCGGGGTTAATTAGTGGTCCCACGATCGATTGGTTCCTGCCGTGGCCTGAAGATGCGCTGATCGCAGTGTCCAAGGGATTCATCCACGACTACCCGATGGAGTGCGACGCGACGACCAAGCAAGCACTCATGACCCACATGGGAATGGTGCATCGCATTGTCACGGATCTCTGCGAGGAATACTTCCAGAAGATGCGACGGCGAGTCTACCAGACCCCCAAGTCGTACTTGAGCTTCATCGAGTCGTACAAGAAGATGTACGGCGTCAAGCTGGACGAGATCAAAGTGAAGGAGCAGCGTGTAAATCTGGGACTGAAGAAGCTCATCCAAGGCGCTGAGGACGTGCGCGCCATGTCGATTGTGCTCGCAGATGAGCAGGTGAAGCTGGAGAAAGCCACGGAAGAGACCAACACCATGTTGCAGTCGCTGCAGGTTTCATCAGCGGAGGCCCATAAAGAAGGCGATCAGGTGGCGCAGATCAAGGCGAAATGCGAAGAAGACGCGGCCCGGATCTCGGCCGAGAAGGAGCTCTGCGAACACGATCTCGCCAAGGCCAAGCCGTTCGTGGAAGAAGCCGAGACCGCCATTGACTCAATCAAACCGGCGCACATCGGCGAAATCAAGAAGCTTGCCAAGCCTGCAGATATCATCCGTCTGGTGTTTGACGGAGTGCTCATCCTGTTCAAACTGCCGCTGATCCCAGCTAAACAGGTGAAGCTGAACGTGGCCAAGCAGGAGATCGACTTCATCGAGACGTCCTTCTCGCCGTATGCGCAGTCCATGATGAGCGACTCGAACTTCCTCAAGAACGTGCAGAGCTTCGGCGCAGTGGGCAAGGACATGATCAACGAAGAAACCATTGAGTTGCTGACTCCGTATATGGAGCTGGAGGGTTTCCAGCCAAGTGTCGCCAAGAACGCGTCACTGGCTGCCGAAGGGCTGTGCACTTGGGTGCGTGCCATGAAGTTCTACCACGAAGCGTCCAAGGTTGTAAAGCCCAAACTTGAGGCACTCACCATCGCCGAAGGTCAGATGGAGGCTGCTAACAAGGCATTGAACGCTGCGGAACAGCGGCTCTTCAAGTGCAAAGAGCGACTGAATGAGCTCCAGCAGATGTTTGAGGCACAAATGGCGGAGAAGAAGCGCATCGAGGACGGTGCAAATGCATTGGCACGCAAGATGCAGCAGGCGTCGGACCTGATTAACGGGTTGGCAGGCGAGCGTGTGCGTTGGACGGACGACTCGAACAACTTCGCTGACCTCAAGAGACGACTCGTCGGCGATTGCGCTGTGGCTTGTGCCTTTGTGTCTTACTGTGGGCCATTCAACCAGGATTTCCGGAGTTACATGGTCCAGAACAAGTTCGTGCCGGATTGTGAAGCTCGCAGCGTTCCTGTGACCGTGGACATCGATGTGATCACGTTCTTGGTGGACATTGGCACAGTAGGCGACTGGAACATGCAGGGACTGCCCACCGATTCGCTGTCGATTCAGAACGGAATCATGGTCACGCGGTCGTCTAGGTACCCGTTGCTCGTGGACCCGCAGGGCCAGGCGCTGTCCTGGATCAAGAACAAGGAAGCTGACCGTGTGCCGAGCTACGGCACGACGTCATTGAATCACCCGAAGCTGAAAGACCAACTGGAGTTTTGTATGGGGGAAGGCAAGGCCCTGATCGTTGCGGGCGTCGAGGAAGACATCGACCCGATGCTGGACCCAGTGCTGGAGAAGCAGATCATCGTCAAGGGCAAGAGCATGTCCATCAACGTGTCGGACAAGAACATGGAGTTCAGTCCGTTGTTCTCTATGTACTTCATCACGCGACTGCCGAACCCGCACTTCGGGCCGGAATTGCAGGCCAAAACGACGGTCATTGACTTCACCGTCACCATTAAAGGTCTCGAAGAGCAGCTACTTGGCCGCGTGATTGGCAAAGAGCAGAAGGCGCTGGAAGAGCAGCTTGCTCAGGTGCTTGAAGACGTCAATATGAACACCAAATCGCTGCTGGCACTGGATGCCTCGCTATTGGAACGACTGACGTCCAATACAGGCAATCTGCTGGAAGACGAGGAGCTCATTGGCGTGCTGGCCAACACGAAGGAGAAAGCTGCCGAGGTGAAGGACAAGCTCATCGCGGCCGCTGATACTCGCAAGTCCATCAATGAGAAGCGCGAGCAGTTCCGTCCCGTGGCAACGAGAGGCTCCGTGCTGTACTTCTCGGTGGTGGAGACGTCGCTCATCAACTGCATGTACCAGACGTCGCTGAACCAGTTCCTCGCGCTGTTCATGAAGTCCATGGACGTGGCTGAGAAGGCTGCGCTGGCTTCCAAGCGCGTGGCCAACATCATCGAGACCATGACGTACATTTCGTACCGCTACATCAACCGCGGCCTCTATGAGCGCGACAAGCTCACCTTCATCCTGTTGCTCACGCTCAAGATCCTCGTCACAGACAGCTTGTTGACCCGCGAAGAGGTGACGCTACTCACACGCGGAGGAGCGGCGCTGGACATCAACTCGGTGCGACGCAAACCCTTCTCGTGGATCTCCAACGAGGCCTGGCTGAACGTGATCGAGTTGTCGCAGAGCTGCAAGTTCTTCGCGAACTTGCCGCATGAGATGGCGTCCAACGAAGGCATGTGGCGGCGCTGGTACGAGGACAACGAACCGGAGACGGTGGTGATCCCAGACTACGAGGCGCGGCTGGCGGAGAATGAGGCCATCGGACCCTACTACAAGCTGCTGCTTGTGCGTTCATTGCGAATGGATCGTACGATCCTCACGACCAAGGAGTTCATCCGCAACACGCAGCAGATGGGGCCACGATACGTGGAGCCCGTGACCGACACGATCGAGAGCATCTTCGCCGAGATGAAGGCCGAGACGCCCGTGATCTTCCTGCTGTCGATCGGTGCCGACCCCACGGAGAGCATCGAGATGCTCGCGCGCAAGCAGAAGAACCCGTCGCCTGCAGTGGTTTCCATGGGCGAAGGTCAGGAGCCCGTGGCACTGAAAGCCATCAATGCTGCGGTGGTGAACGGCACGTGGGTGCTGCTGCAGAACTGCGAGCTGGGCCTGGAGCTCATGGAGCAGATGGAAGACATCATGCTCAAGCTCACGGAGACCATGGATCCAGGCTTCCGGCTCTTCCTCACTGCGCTGCCGAACGATCAGTTCCCGCTGGGCCTGCTGCAAATGTCCACCAAGGTGACGAATGAGCCTCCGCAAGGCCTGCACGCCGGTCTACTGCGGTCGTACACGGTCATGGTGGACCAGGACAAGCTCGAGCGGGTGGAGACGATGCAGTGGCGGCAGCTGCTGTTCAACCTGTGCTTCCTCCACTCAGTAGTGATCGAGCGCAAGAAGTTTGGGCCGTTGGGCTGGGGCATCCCGTACGAGTACAACAACGGCGACCTGTCGGCCTGCACCATCTTCCTGGAGAAGCATCTGTACAACGGGCCCATCTCGTGGCCCACGCTGCAGTACATGGTGGCGGAGGTCCAGTACGGCGGCAAGATCACAGACAACATGGACCGCCGGCTGTTCAACTACTACGCCGAGTGGTGCCTCACGCCGGAAGTGTGCTCGCCCACGTTCAGCTACAACCCGGCGGAGCCCATCTTCCGCCTACCCAACGACTTCAACTACCGCATCCCGGTGGTGGACACCATCGACGACTACCGCCACTTCTGCCACACGTTCCCGGAGATCGACTCGCCCGAGATCTTCGGCCTGCACCCGAACGCAGACCTGACGTACCGCGTGAAGGAGGTGAACCTGCTGCTCACGACGCTGGGCGACACGCAGCCCAAGGGCGGCGGCGGATCCTCCGGCATCTCGCGAGAAGACGTGGTGTGCGACAAGGCCAAGGAGCTGCTGGATCGCCTGCCGGAGGACTACAACGAGGACGACTACAAGGCCAAGATCACCAAGCTGGGCGGCCTCACGATCCCGCTCAACATCTTCCTGTTCCAGGAGATCCAGCGGCTCCAGCGGGTGATCGCCAAGGTGCGAGCCATGCTCCAGGCGCTGCAGATGGCCATTCGAGGCGAAGTGGTCATGACGGAGGAGCTGAGCTGGACGCTGGACGCCATCTTCGACGCCAAAGTGCCGCCGTCGTGGCTGCGGACGTCGGTCGGCGACGAGTTCTCGTGGATCCTGCCCACGCTCGGGCTCTGGTTCTCGTCGCTGCTCTCCCGCGACGAGCAGAACCGCACGTGGCTCAACACGCGTCGCCCCAACTGCTTTTGGCTCACGGGCTTCTTCAACCCGCAAGGAATGCTCACGGCCATGAAGCAGGAGGTCACGCGCAAGCACTCCAAGACGGACAAGTGGGCGCTGGATGACGTGGTCTACCACACGGAAGTCACGGCGTTCGAGCGCGCGGAGCAGGTGCGTACTCCGCCGGGCGAAGGCGTCTACATCTACGGCCTCTTCATGGACGGCGCCACCTGGAGCAAGGCCGACAACACCATCGTCGAGTCGGAGCCCAAGAAGCTCTTCACGTCGCTGCCGGTGCTGCACGTCAACAGCATGTCCAAAGACCTGGAGGCCAAGTCGCGGAAGGAGCTGTACGGCTCCATGGGCCCCTTCGAGTGCCCCTGCTACAAGTACGCGATGCGGACGGACCGCTACTTCGTCTTCATGGTCACCATGAAGTGTCCACCCGGCCGACCGCCACGTCACTGGGGACTCCGCGGCGTCTGCCTGCTGTGCAACACTGAGTGATCCATGAGGCCAGCGAGCAAAGGGAGGAGACCGAGCGAATCTGTGCGTGAACATGTATACTTTAGTATGAAAAGTCCCTTCCTCCCTTGCGATCTCAGGCCTCGACGTCCATGCGGTTGGCGCCGCCCACGCGCTTCGCGGCAGCCGCATTGGTCTTGTTCAGCAGCTCCTGATTGGCCTGCACGACCGTGTTCTGCAGATGCTTCTGGATGGCGGCGAACGGGTCGCCTTGGAAGGACGAGTGCGTCTGCACGGCCTTGAGCTGCGCCAGTTCGCGCACTGCCAGTTTCTGGCGCTGGCGGCCGCTCAAGCTCTTCTTCTTGCCCTTCTTGGCCGCGATCGTGTTGCTGCCTTTCTTGTTCGCCGTCTTGTCGGCGTCTGCTTCGAACAGCGACTGCTGGAGCTCCTCCAGGTCAGCGAACACGCCTTGCTCTTGCTTCTTGGCCGCCGCCGCCTTCTCCTCCGCCACGCGAGAGACGAGCCCCATCTTGCGCATGAAGGCGCTCCGCCGCTTCAAACGCTTCCGCTGGCCGCGGCTTAGACTCTCCTCGCCGTCGGCGACCTCAGCGTCTTCGGTGACGACGGCGTCCTCCTCTCCGAAGGTGGCGGCGACGGCCGCGGCTCCCAGGAGCTCCTCGGCGTCATTGCTCTTGCTGCTGTTCTCCTGGGCCGTGGAGTGCGCGGCCGCCACGTGTGAACGCGCCTTCTTGCGCTGCTGACGAGCCATGAGGGCTGTGTGGCGGGACGGCAGACGGCGAGCAGACAGAGCGACAAGAGCGACAAGAGCGACAAGCGCGGCAAGAGCGGCTCGATGCTCGGAAGGTCGTTATGATCTGTTGGCCGTCATGGCTTGCCAGTCATCTGATGAAGCGACGTGATTGGCTAAAACAAACGATGGCGACTAGCACTAAGTGCGCTTTGCTAGGATGCGCACTTACACTTCGATGAGGGGCTCATACCTCATTGAGGAGTAGTACAGTTCATGACAGATAAACTACGCCAACCGATTTCAGCGAATCAGATGGCGTGTCGTTTCGTGTTCCATTCGGCAGGACGTCGCAGCTTCATTTCTTGGACTTCCCACCCTCAAGATGCGCTCCCACCGTCCTACTCCGCTTGCCACCGTCGTGGTTGCAGCTGCAGTGGCTCTGGGCTGGGCCTGCAGCCCTGTAGTCGCAGTGGAGACGTCGTTCCAGCTCCACTTCGTCCCGGGCTCAACGTACTTAAGCGGGCCGCGCATCCGCTGGAACACGCACTCCCTCATCTCCGCGTTCGGCATGGAGCACGGCGGTCGACTGGAATTGCAAGTGACGGACATCTACGTCGATAACGCAAACACTACGGACATGGCGGTGGTGGCACCTGTGGTATTCTCACTCTACGACATCGAGCAGTGGCGAGCGTACTCCGTGCTGAAACTGCGGGATGTGCCGCTGCGGAGCGACTTCGTGCTATGCCACTACCCCTCAGCCGTGCGTTTCGCTGTACCTCCACCTACTGAAGAATCTGGACTGCCGTGGACGCTCACGTTCGACGTATCGAAGCCCAGTCTGTATACGCTGCAAGTGCAGGTCTGCGGCGAAGCCTCCGTATACGTCACGGTAAGACGAGACATTCTGTGCCTGTGGCCATTGCATCACCGAGCATTTCTTGACTGAGCAATGACGGGTGTTGCAATCAGGGACGCGCCAGCTTGGTGAATGTGGGCTATGACGGCGAGCTGTCGGAACATCTGGGCATCGAGGAGCTTGGACTGCGCCCGCTGTACAAACGTACGGAAGGATGACACCCATTTTGTCTACGATGCATGATACTGGCGCACTAACCTCCCTATAGTATTGATCGTAGTGTACCTTGTCGGGATGCTGCTATGGGTACTCGAGTGCTACGTCTGGTGCCGCAACATTCCAGTACGAAAGCCGATCTTGCGGCTTAAAGCTGAGCTCATTGCAGTATCATCTGATGCATTGAACTCTCGCTTCTGTGTTATGCAGAAAATTAGCTACGCGTTTCAAGCTGTCCTGCAAGTCAAAGCGCTCTCAGTCGCGTTGAAGCTCGGATTTTACAGCCAGCGAAGTGCGCGGGGCGATGTCACCGCGTTCCTCGACGTTGCGCAGGACCTGGGAGAGAGCGCCACAAGCGCGGCACTACTGGGCGTCGCTGCGCTGGGTTCACTAGGCTGGTCTATCACTCGGGCGACGCTCTCGCGTCGAGAGGTCCTGGCATTGGCGATGCTTGCAATGCTGTACCTCATCGTCACCGTCAACAAGGCATTGTGTCGTCCCGCTGATACCCAACAGTGTCGAGCTTACATGCTCGCGGAGTACGCGCTGCAGTCCGTGCACATGCTCGGCGTGATTGTGGCGCTCAACTTCACGATCGCGCAATTGAAGCAAACGATCTCACAGGAGCGCTGGAACTGCTTTGTGACGCCACTCACATACATGAAGCTCGACCAGTTTCAGTAAGTGCGATGTGACCTGTCTGTTACATTTGTCTCGGGTTGTGAAATGGCTCTGATCTCCTTATGATTGGGTGTGCGTAGGCGGTTCCGGGTCGTGTTCCTCGCGTACCTGCTGATGCCCACGTTGCTGCTAATCTTGAACGTAAATCTCGTTCTCTTCGTTCATTCGTCATGCACTGTATGCAGAGTTCATCGTGCTGATTGATCCTTCCTCGTCGTTGTCCATCGCTTGCGTTTGCTGTAGTTGGTGGTGGTTACGCCTCCGGGGTACTGGCGCTACGCCTGGGTGAACACGCTACTTAGCGAGGCCACGGCGTTGTTCATCGTAGCCAACATCGGTCTGGTGTTGCGTCCACTGGACACGTCTACTTACTCGCGGGTCAGCACCATGCGCTCTCTATCATTGCCAGTTCAGTAACACTGCAGTCAACTTAGCGTTGTCTCTCGTGCTCAACTGTTCTACGTGTAGATTGCGCGAAACACAGATCCGAACACGACCGATAGCGCTGGCTTCGATCCCATTGAGCCTCCGACCAGGCTGCTGCTTGGCGCTCGTCGAGGAGACGTGGTCGTGCCAGCCAATCCGGAGATGACAGCCGCTACCGCTTCGACCTACCACCCCAGCGTGAGTCCCGCCGCGATGATCGGAGGTCTCGCAGCAATTGCAAGCAACCGACTGCTACTGCAGCAGGTTCCTCCTCGCTCTCATGCCTCCTCCCCAGACTCACCACCGTCGTCGTCTCTGGCTTCGTCGCCTGACGTGGAGCCGCTATTCACGGGGCTATGAGAGGATCGGTACACCCGATCAAACAAACGCAAGCTGGTGTAGCCATGTGCAGTAATGTAGCCATTTCGCCGTGCGTCATTTCGATGTGGTCCACAATAATTTATAGAATATACATTTGAATGCTTCTGTAAATTACATGTACCGGTCTGTTGCGAAATTCTCTGGCGTCATTCGACAAAATTTCTTATTTGAGGATGCATCTTCTCAAAACCCTCAAGCGAACTGGCGGGAGGTTCCAGAGATCTTCTAAGAGCTTGCAACCAATCCGCAGGGTTCTGTTTCCAATTTCAACCAATCCGAAGAATTTTGAGCCAGCCAAACGAGGTTTCTCAGTTGATACGCACAACCCATTTGATCCTCAATGAAAACAACAGTCCTCAGGGACCAGCCGTCTGTCGAGGTTTTACCCTTCGGCACTGAGGTTTTGCAGCGCCTAAAAAAGAGCGAGAAAGCTTCCGAAGAAGCATCAGAACCGAAAGCTCAACGAATACGCGCTCGGTGGAAATGCGCCCAACCGCCCGCTCGATTGAGGGCGAAGGCGGCGGCTTCTACGGCCGCGAGGGGCCCGCAAGGCCGCCACCGCGTGCCCACGGCCTCAAGCTGACTTGTTTCCGCCCGAAACGTCGATTCCGCGCCGTTCTCACCGCTGCAACGAGCGCTTCCTTTCGACCTGGAAAGGCGGAGGAAGAGGAAGCGGCAGGGGTGACGCGAAGGCAATCAATGGGTGGGAATGGCACTGACGGCGCCGCGTCGAACCGCCTGGAACTGGCCTGCGCTTGCGAGCATCAGGTGCTGCAGTGTCACGTGAACTGCGGGGCGAGCGGCACGGGAGAAGCGACGGCTTCCGTGTCGCTGGCGGAAGAGCTGTACCTGTATCGCCTGCGCAAATGGAGCGAACGCTTCGAGGCCCGTGACTGGGCGCAGGAACGCGTGTGTCAGAAGTGGAAGGAGAACCAAAAGAAGTTCGTGTTGCTTCAAGAGGAGCAACAGCAAGCGGCGTCTTCCGACACAAAGCCGAAGGAAGAGGAGGACGGGAAGCTGTCGCCTTCCAAGGCTGCGGGCAACGCCGTGAAGCTAGCGTTCTCGAACTTCACCACTGCGGCTGAGGTGATGCTGCATTCCCGCCAGTTTGACGCCTTATTACGTGCCGGCGTGCCGCCGCATCTCCGTGGCCAGGTCTGGTGGATGTGTAGCGGGGCTAGTGAGCTCCAACACAACGCGAAGGAGTCGTACCCGGCGCTCGTGGAACGGCTGCATACACTCAGCAAGTGTGCGGAGATGGACATTGAGAAGGACTTGCCACGCACGTTCCCCGTGGCGCTACGGGACTCCATGCGTCGGTCACAAGAACTGGAGCCCGACAGCGATAAGTTCGGCGAATTGCGACGAGTTTTGCAGGCATATTCACTGCGGAACCCGGCGATTGGCTACTGTCAGAGCATGAACTTCCTGGCGGCTGTACTGCTACAGCAAATGGCTGAAGAAGAGGCGTTCTGGGTGCTAGCAGCCATCGTGGAAGAGCTCACGCCGCAGTATCACACCCGGACAATGGCCGGTAGTCGTGCGGACCAGCGGGTGTTCTCAGATCTCGTGACGCAGAAACTGCCGCTACTGGCCCGCCACCTTCAGGTCCTGGGCGTGGACTTCGAGCCCTTCACACTCAAGTGGTTCCTCTGTCTGTTCCTCAACACTTTGCCCTTTGAGCCAGTGCTCCGGATCTGGGACGTGTTCTTCTGCGAAGGCAGCCACGTACTGCTTCGTGTGGGTTTGACGCTGCTGAAGCTCAACCAGCCACGGATCTTGGCCTGTGACGACGCGCTGGACGTCTACGAGATGTTCAAGATCTCGCACGAGACGCTGCAGGAGATCACGGCGCCGTATCGGTCTGGATTGCTCAACAGAGACGAGTGCGTGTGCGATACACTGGTCCGATTGGCGATGGACAAGTCGTTTCTGGGCCCGATCCCGTTCGATTCGTTGCATGAATTGCGGCAGTACTACTGCCACGAGATCGAAGCTGAACTGGAGGAGGTCGAAGCCCGTCGCCTTGAACGGCAACGCAGTGCCAGAGCTAAGGAAGAGACGAGCGTGAGGCTGCAGGAGGCTGCGAAGACGTCGGTGATCGAGCAGAAGGAGAGCGAGACGGAGACGGAGACGACGAGCTCCAGCTCCAGTGGAGAGAGCGAGTACGACTTTGTGGACGACTATGGCGCTGGCTCGGGTTCGGAGATGTCGCCGGCGAGGTATATCCGGTTCCTGGACCTCTATGACAGTGGCGACGCTGCTGCGGACTACTTCGTGGACGTTATGTACGACTTCTCACTTGAGCAGCATTGCCGTTAGAGCGGAGGAGGACGGAGTGTCGTATCTATTGCCTTCATTTCGACGGTTAAGCTGACGTTTCGACGGCATTTTTCTTGCCAAAAGACCAAGCAGCACCATTTAATTGCTTTGATTCCTCTCGGAAGCCTGACTAGCGCTGAGTTCTACGGCAGCTGCATGGTCTTCGGGTGCATGGCTGCGTAGAGGAAGTCCACGGCTTGAGCGTACGTCGCAGCATCACGGGGGTCGTAGTGTTCTCCCTCAACCATCAGCACCCTGGACGGACCGGCGTACTTGCCTGCCAGCTCTTCGCTCTGATCCGAAGCCACGTAGCGGTCCGTCTTGGCACTCACGAAGAGTGCAGGAGCGTAGCAAAGGCCCACGAAGTCCACGGGTCGTAGCAGATCAATGTCCACTTCCGTGCGCTTCTTGACACTCTTCTGAATGGCCGCCACCGCCAGTTTCATGACTGGCTTAGGCACGGGGAAGCCTTCTTGCTGCATCTCCCGCAGCAATCCTTCGTTCACTTGCGTCATGGTAGCATAGCCACTGTCCAGTACGAGGCCGCGGATGGGTTTGGTGAGTTGCGGGGCCTGGCCAGCTCGTAGGATCCGCGGGAGAGTGTCCAGCTTGGCTTGCAGCTTCTTATCCGCGGCTCCAGTGGCCCGGACCGCCACGTTCACGATGGCAGGGAACGCGCCCATACTGTGGGCGTAGAGACACAGATCTGACACGGACGGGTCGCGTTCCAGTGCCTGCAGCACAGCGAAGAGGTCCTGCGATTCGTTCCAGCCCATCGTCACGTACACGCCGTCCGACAGGCCAGAGCCGCAGCAATCGAAGGCTACCACGGAGAACCCGCGGCGCAATGCGGCGTCTCGAACCCGCAGAGCGTCCACACGAGCGCCCAGATTCGAATGCAGATACACGAGACACGGAGTGACCGCAGCTTCGCCGCTGTTCTCGCCAAAAAGCCGCCAATGCGAGCATCGCACCGTGAGCCCGCGGTCGTTCAGCACGTCGAAGTCGCGACGCCGGGCTACAGTCACATCGTCGGCCACCGGATCCACTGAGAGCTCTGCCACGCGGAACTGCGAGGGCCCCAACGCCTCCAGGTCGTACAGACAGCGGTCCGGGCGGATCACAAGTTGCACCACGTCGCGGTAGCCCTTGCCCAGCAGCTTCTTGACGCTGGCATCGCCCGTGCCGCCCAGCCGCTTGAGCTCCGCCTCCATCTCGCCGTCCGCGAAGATCTCCATCTCGCTGGACACGCCGTTGCCCATGGTGAGCGATAGAGGGAGCGCTGGGGTTGGAGCAGCTTGGCGAATGAGGCAATGAGCAGGTGACGGATGGGGATCGATTACCCTGCGGCGTCTTTGACCCCGTTTGAGTGACTGCTCTGACTTGACTGGAGACTGTGGGATGGAACGTGTCAGCCCCACGGTACTGATAACCTGTGTTATTCGATATTTAACTGGATTGGAGGAAATCACACAAGACTACATAAAAACGCTATATGAAGTAGACTGGGATAGAGAGATGTTGCAATATCGAAAGACATTGAAGGGATGGTTATTATGTATCAAAGGATATGAAAATACATAGGTATCGTGTCACCCGGCTGACGCAACCTCAAGAATCGTGACCAGCGGTGGGAAGAACGGGATGCGGACGGGTCCAGAAGAACAAAACAATCCGCAATGTCAGTACATAAACGCAATCTCGATCAGAATGCATCTCTGTGTCTATTGAGACAAGATAGGTTTCTTTTAATCACGTCGGTTTTGTTGTGCCGTGAAAGTTTTCCGCCTTCAAATAGAAAAGAAAGATCGGACCCGATAGATTACTTACAGAAGAAGCAAACAAACGTCAACCTCCAGAATGGCTTGGCTCTCGACGATCGCGAAGCGCGCGCCCATTGCGGCAGCCCTGCGCCCCGCGTGCCGCTCCCTACACGCCACGGGGGCCTCTCCCTTCCTGGTGCGGTCTCTGGACGACGTGCGCCAGCAAAACCGCGTGATTACGACCGAAAACGGCGCCTTAGAAAGCCGGTAAGCTCCATTCTTGTCGACCTCTTAATCCTTTCATTGCGCTGTCAGTAGACGACTCTGAGCATCAGATCGGGCATGCACGCATCTATCTACGCTGTGTGGACGCTAGACGATACCTGGTTCGCGGCGACGACTGCGGGTTTTCGGTGCAGCACGAGATCTTGAAGAAGGGTGCGCCAGTGCGGCTGGAGTTCCGTAACCACGTGTATGCGGTGCTGATCACGCGCGGCAGCGGACGCTTGCGGCTGCTGGACGCGCACGGTCACGTGGGCGAAGGCCAGGACCACGCTGTAGCCGAGGGCTCGTTGGTGGCGCTCAACGCCGCCGAAGCCGTGGAGCTGGAGGCCGAGACGGACGAGCTGCACGCCGTGAGTGTGTTGAACCCGCCGCTCTTCGGTACGGAGCAGCGCCACGCCGGCACCGGCGTGTTCCCCGTGGTGGATCCGGACGGCGAGGAGCTCCAGAGCTACGACCACTCGGCTGTGGGTCGACTGTTCTCCGCCCCCGAGTCCCTTAAAGGCGGCAGCGCGCCCATGAAGGACGACCCGCTCTTTTAACCGCTACAGCCCGATGACTAGGAAGAAGACCTTACAGGAGGGAGAAGCAACACGACGAAGAAGATAACTCGACCGCAAGAGAAGGTGGTTACTCTTATTGTGGGGTTACGCTTGTGTGGGTTACTGTGAGCGATGCCCGTCTTGTTGCGATCTGCTGCGCCGTGGCCTCGAGACTGGCGAGTGCTTGCTGGCTGTCGGCGCCTTGGCGTAGCAGCGTCGTGATCGGCTTCAATCCAAGACTGATGGCCAGCTGCAGCGAGGTTTGGCCGGTGAACTGGGCCAAGCAAGGAGGGGAGAAGGGAGGGTGGAGTGCGTGAGTGCTGGGCAGACACGAGTGACACGAGCGGAGATTGAGCGTCCTAACTTAGTCGCCCTACGTTGCGGAGCAGCGGGTTGCCGCCAGCGACGAGTAGATCTTGCACGAGATCTCGTCGGTTGTTCCCGACAGCGATATGCAGTGGCGTCGTGCCATTGATCTATGAGCACAATGGGGAGGCAGTTCCCAGAGAGCACAAGCGTTCGGCTGATCTTCCTGTGCGAGGCTTAGTAAAACTTGGGGCTTACCGATCGGACGTTAGCGTCACCGCCGGCGACCAGCAGGTGCTTTAACAACTTCCCGTGTCCACGCTGTACAGCGATATGGACACTCGTTTTCTGCCAGAGCTACGAGTCAAGAGCCCGTCAGCACTCCTTGCAGCATCTCAACGGTTCAGTCTGCTCCGACAGAGCAAGGTACTTACCCCATGCGGCATATTCACTTGAGCCATGCCGACGGAGGTCGTGAGCAGTTTCTGAGCGACTGCCATGTCTCCAGCGTATACGGCATCCCAGAGCGGCAAGTGTTTGCCGCCTTCGGGCCAGTTCAAGGTCATTTACCCAAGTGTGTTTCGCTGCTGAAGAAATCCAGAAGATCCTCCGCGACGTGTGTCAACCGCCGCCTCCGCGCGACGCTTTGAGCTGGTCGACTCGACTGCCCGCTTGCCAATTGGCCTTTGGAGCACAAGATACGAAGGAAGCTCACGAGAAGCAGAGCGATTTAGGCTCGCCGCGACCATGAACGAGTCTGCGTCGAGCTCGAGCCTGGCTTCCTCCGCTGACAAGCCATCCACAGCCAACAGCTCCAGCTCTCCGAGTAGTCGGAAGATGCGCACGATCATCGTTGCCAGGAGTATCCCAACGGGTGGCGGAGACGGCTCGACTTCCTCCCCCAAGCTCTCGTCAACGTCAGCCGCCGTGGCGAATCAACCGCATGCTCGAGACACAAAGTCAGGCAAATTAGCAGCCTATGCGGCACTTGGAGGGGCCGAAGACGTGGCGCGTTTCGACCAATTCTTGTCCGAGCAACAAGGACATCGTAGCGCTTCCGAGCTGCGAGCTGCAGCCGTGTCCCCACAGCATATGCTGGCGTCCATGAAGCGCAAGACCATGAGCAATTTGCACTTAGAAGCGAACGGTGAAAGGCCCCACGGAGCCAAGGAGGCGGAGGAAGACGCCATCATGCAGGAACAAGTGCAATCTGATGCCAAGAGACGTCGAGAAGAGGTCGTAGCGCGTCGGAAATGGCTGAATTCGCTGCCGATTCACGAGCGATTGGCTCAACAACGCCAGCAAAATGCACTTCGCAAATGGCAGCAAATGAATCGCGACTGGGAGAACTTCAAGACTCGAGCGGCGAAGCGACTCGGCAAGCCGCCGCAAGAGCTGGTGATGAACCGCGCGTCGGCTTATCGTGAGCAACGAGAGACGTATGACGCACTGCAACAGGCTCGACCGCTCTGTGATAAGGTCGGAGGGGACATTTGGCTCGTGAGTTTACGGGACGAAGGCACACGGTATGTTCCTGTGGGGAATATCTTCAGTGGCCTCTTCTGTCCCATTCGAGAGAGCTCGAGGCTCGGCCCACGGATCCGTCGACCACTGGACTATCAACAGACTGAAGGTGACCTTGAACGGGAGATTGCCAAGCCTCTCTCGAAGCTGGAGAAGCGATCGCTTGCTCTATTAGCTCGCAAGAAATGGCGGCTAAGGAAGCAACTGGAGGTGCTGCAACCGCACGAAGTGCAAGGCAGTAAGAGCAGCCACTTGGCAGTCAACACCGTTGATCTCTTCGCTTGGGCTGCAGGGTCTACTATAGCAAGCTCTGGTGCTGAAAGTGAGGGTAAAGGCGACGTCCGAGCGTATTCCGACCGACTAAATGACAGTGGAGGCTCTCGGCACCGCAGTCTACGATCCCATTCAAGCCTCAGTTCGCTCAGGATTGGGGAGGAGCCTGAACTGACGGAAGGGTTTGAAGGCCCAAGTCTGCGGATTGAGCTTGTCACTGATGAGGAAGATCTGATTCCAGACGTTGAAGATGACAATCAGTTTAAAGCTCCGGTCGAGTTCCTCCCGCCTCTACGTCTGAGCTTCTACACGGCGGTAGGTGAGCAGCAACAACGCGCGGTCTCCGTGACGAATGATGGAAGTACTGTCGTCCATTTCCAGTGGTGGCGAACGAGTTTCAACGACGAGACCTCGGACTTAACAGCTCATTTACGCGGTCATCGGACTCGTAAAGAAGAACAGGAGCTGGAGAGCCACGTGTCCACTTCGGTGTCGATGCCAGAGGGGACGTTACTGCCTGGAGAGACTCAGCAGTTCGTCTTCACCTTTGAATCGACCAGCGCCGGGGTGTTTTTGGAGAAATGGCTTTTGGATACTGATCCCCAGCCTCGCATTCGCTATGGGATGACCCCTCCGGATGCGAACATCGATGCCGCAGATCTCCCGCTTGAAGTGCGCTTGAGTTGTACGGCTGTAAACAACTTCGTGCCGTGGAAACGTCGGCATAGGCAGCAGACTCAAGTGGGGCAACAAGAAACGAGTTTCATGGTATCTCTGCTGGTCGACGAGATCCTGGACAGTCTGACTATACCTGAGCCAGCGTCCTTCGCTAACCTGGAGCCTCGAAATGATGTCGCCAAGTTCTACGAACACAATGGGGCTTTCAAATCCGAGGCGTTCGGTGACGTCTACTTCAGTCCAGACTTGGTGCGGGATTGCCAAGCGCTTTATGAACACGCGCGACTGATTTTGAGCTCTCTGTCGCTTGAGAACGAATCGGTTAGACACGGAGAAGAGGAGTCCAGTGTCGCGAATGAAGGCCATGATGCAGATGCTGAGCAAATTGGGGTCTCCGCACAGCTTTCGCCAGAGCAACAGGTCACTACGGATCGATCCGACAAGGGAATGACCGGTCAGTTAGATGCAGAGCACGGGATTGTGATGACCAATGTTGTTCTGGAGTGGGATTGGCGACTGGAGACACTGCGAGAGCTGTGTAAAGCGGCGGATGCGGCGCAGTATACGAAGATGAAGCGTCTGACCCAGGAGCTGAAGAAAGAGCAGGAAGAACTCGAAGAAGAAGAGGAGGAGGAAGAAGACGAAGATGGCGATGAAGGCGAGGCGCACGACATGGAAGATGGAGTTGACGACGGTGATAGGGAGGCTGGGCGGTTGACTCGTCAAGAACAGCGGGCGAGGGCTCGACTAGCTCGACGTCAAGCCTTGGAAGATGAGCGGAACGCGCTTCAGCCGCGGCTTCTGGAGACCTTTGATGTCATGCGATTTGCCGCTTGTACGGCGCCATATAACACTGCGCGTCTACAGGAACGGCTTCAGGAAAGGATTGGAGGGTTGTGTGGCGAGACCCCTGTCGTCTGTGAGATTGTGAAGGCTACCGTTACTGGCAGTGATGCGCTCGCCGTTCGAGTAGCAACCATCGAGAGCGTGGGGGAGCTGCTAATGCGGGCTATCGATGAGGCCATTGGCGGGGATATGGACCACCAAGCGCAGTTCGAACAGGAGCGACGCCGGCTTCAGGCCATGTGGCTGCACGACAAGCTCTCGTACACTTCGCTCCCCTGTTGGCTGACGAAAGCAGCGACTTCTACAGTTCCAACCTCCTCTGAGGTCACCGCGAGTGGCAATAATGACGAGGGTTCGAAGGCAAAGGGGGCGTTAGAGCCGGAGAGGGCGGGCGTGCTCTTGCTGCACGTGGATTTGGATCTCTCTCCGTGGTTTTCGCTGGTGAAAGCCAGCAAAGGCGTCGGATCTGTACCAGAAGCACCTGTGAAAGTGGAGCAAGCGTTAAGCTGGCGATTCTCTCAGGACCTGCTCCAGCATGAGGTGTTTGTACCAGCCAAAATCGCTCAAGCAGTGGATTCGCTGAACGCGGTGTTGGCGTCGCTGTCCAAGGGAAGCGAGGCGGTGCACGCAGTTGTGCTGGTGAGTGAGCTGCGTCGACCGCCACTGACGAAGCCCATGCTCAAGCTGCTTCGAAACGCGACCCACGTCGAGCTAAAGGCAAAGACTGCGACTGAACCAGCAGACGAAGACGAGGAAGTGGGGGAGAAGGCGTTGGAGCACTCGCTTCAGCAATTGGCGTCGCAGCTTTCGCTCAAGGACGTGGCGCATGTGATGCAGCGTGCGGCACAACGAGACGTCGTGTTCTGCTCCACAGTGGAGGAGATGCAAGGTCAAGTGGACTCCGCACGGAAGGAACGGTCTCTGAGTTCCCCCGCACTGCTCGACGGCAGCAGAGGCGAGCAGAAGGATACAGCGGGTGCTGGAGTTGAGATCTCCGACGAGGCAGAAGGCGGTCCAGCGCCTCGGATCTTTCTGCTGGAGCATCTCGATGCGATTAGCCGCGATCTGGTCGCCAAAAGCCATCGCATACCTGAACCGACAGCTTCGAAGCCGGCGACGCCAGCCCCGACAGCTCCTTCGGAGCACCCGAAACCTGCGGCAGGTGCTGGGAAGAAACCCACCGCTGCTCCTGCCAGTCGCAAACCCAGCACACCTGTCACTCCGGCGCCGGTAGCTTCAGTACCTTCTCCATTAGCCGAGTCACCGACGCGCGAGGTCACTGCAAGAGCCCAAGAGCAGCAGGGGATGAAGGCGCTACGCGATCATTTCGCGCGTTTGTTTGGCAGCTACGTCTTGGATTGCCTGCCGGGTCCATCGAGTGGAAGCGTGTACGCTTCCGGTAGCTTCGAAGACGAGCAAGACGACGTCCGCAAGCCTCTCTCCTTTGTTGGGCCGACTCTGTCCAAAGAACTTGAGACGTGGGCGAGGCTGCTTCAGCCAACGTGGCCTCGCTCAGGTCCTGCTGGCCATGGGAGTCTTCGCGTGATCACTGCGATCGTGGGCGGCAGAGGTCTGGAGTCGAAGCTCCGACTGATCGACAGCTTGCTGGAGGTCGTGAACGAGATCTACTTTGTGGGGGAAGTGGCCATGAGCTTGTACCGAGTGCTGCACGCGAAACAAGGGCCCAAACCGATGCAGCAAGAGGATTCGAAGCCGAGAACGGACGAAGAACTGGACAACGAGACGGAGGAGATCAACGACGGGGTCGCGGAGGAGGGAAGCACCGAGGACGGGATCCCAGAGGAGGATAGTGGCGACAGAGAGCAGAGCGCGACCAAGAAGCTGGATAGCACGCTTCCCATGGGATTGTGGGACCTCCTGGCTCCGGCGGTGGAGAAGCTCCAGCAGAAGGCGAGTCGGAAGTGCGTGCGTCTCTTCTTGCCGGTGGACTGGATTGTAGGCGCGTCTCCTCTTGAAGACCAGGAGCCTGCGGCTACTGCAGTGGAAGACGGGGACGACGATGAGGATGACGAGGAAGAAGAGGAGGACGACGACGATGGAGAAGAAGACGCACAAAAGAAGAAGCGGAAGGCGTCGGAGGCCAAGCTTGCCAGGCAGAAGCCACTCGTGGAACCTGAGGAGGTCGATGCTCTGGAACTGAACAAGCAGAGCACATACGAAGGTGAGCGAGCACACGTGATTCTAGGCCATGCATCCTCGAAGAGCTCCACGTCTTCCGTCGGCTGGCGGGCTTTTCAGAACGTGACGATGCAGTCTTTGACGTATGCCCGCGTCTTGGACGGGAAACCCAGCGTGCTGACGTCACTGCTGCCAGAAGGGATCGACCTGGAAGCCGACGATGTTGATGAGGTGGGGCATTCTGGCGATGGCGGAGCGAGTCAGAATTCCCCACCGCGTGCGAGGTTTGAGCATGAATGGACGTACCGTGCGTTGGATGTCGGACCGCTCGCGATGAATGCGCTTGTCGACCAGTTGAAGCTGAAGTCGCCTTCACTTTCCGCTCCGATTGAAGACCCGGCTACTGCTGCCGCGCTTCCAAGCGAGAGAGTCGTTATTGTGAACGGTGTGTGCGGTGCTGTTGAGTTCCGCGAGTTCTCTCGTGCGACGAAGCAGCTTCTCGAACTCTTGCAGAAGAACCGCGAGCTCTCCACCCTTGGGGGCACTAGCGTGCTCATCGCAGGGAACTCGACCGCACGTTGGCTGCGTCGCCTTGAAGCTGAGCAGTTTGCAATTCTACCCAAGGATCAGTTAGCGAACGGCAACGACACAGCTCTCAAGGAGCATGGACCAACCATTGACAAGCCCAGCACCGACGCTGCCTTCAAGCGTCCCCACAAACTCGTGGATAGTCGCGTGACCCGCAACGCACAGGCACTCAAGCAACTACTGGCCGCCAAACCGCATCCAGTGCTCGCGACCTTGGCGTCTTCCGGCTCCATCTAGGTTAGATGGAGGCTGTATGCCTCGGAGTAGCGCTGCATTAACACCACAGCCAAACTGACTTACGTGCATCAAGCACCACCCTTGACACCGTTGAGGGCGTTCCGTCCACTTCAACTTGAAACTTTCACATGTGAATGGAGACTTGGTAGCCAGAGGTGTCCAGATAATAGGGGGACCAGCTGGCAGGGACCTTGGTTGTGATTACCAGCGTGACGGTTGGCTATCTCGAGGCCAGGATATGTTGACCACCTCATCCTGTATAGACGGGCAGAAGGAGCAGTGGCCCCACCGAATGCACGAACCGTTCCATTCCTAGCAGGACGCAAATTTGGACGCACTCAACCACAGATAAGATTGCCATGGCCGCAGAGGGCGGGAAAATCCAGACGCGTAGCCAGCCGGACCTCCAGGTGGGGATAAGACCAGGTTGGAATGAGAAGCTCCTCCAATAAGCTTACCAAGACTTCCTTCCGCCTGGCGCATGGACGTCAAAGAGACGCAGGGTTGACATAGGGAGGTGAGAGTCATCAAGCAGGAAGCAAATCATGTGGACGAGTGAGCGGTAGAGGACGGACAGCACAGAGTTCGGGTGCCTCACCTTACGATTCACGCCTGCTGCTGGTATAGGCCGCCACTCTGCCCAAGAAGGGGCACCATGTGTTTCGTTTGCTGAAACTCAAGGCGATGTTTACCGTCCTCACGTCGCGACGCACACGATTGCAGCCGATACGGCCTCACCGAATCTCGGTGGCTCTCCAATGACCATCGCTGGCAGAGGGCCCCCTCTAAACGAGGCCGTCGTCAAGACGTTTTCGTGCGAGTATCCTCGCTGCGCTCGAAGTCATTCACCAACCTTCACTTGATCACTCAAGTCCTGGTAACCCGTCTCGTTCGTTGTCTCGCGTGATCCGTCCCTGTTTCCTGTTCGACCTCTTCCTTTCGCGGAAGCCCCTAAAAAAACAAACACAAGTGAGCCCAGTGAATACCCAAGCAACAAGAATGCTATCCTGCAAAACCTTCCTCAAGCTCTTCGCGGTCGCCGTGGCCCTGTCGCAGTACACAGCTGCGGCTGGTCATGCGAGTGACTGTGAGATGATCTACGACGATGCTACGCCTTCACCGACTGTCACGGCTGTGAAAGATACGGCGTCAATCGACCGCTCCATCAGCATCACGGACGCTCCGACTGCCAGCTACCCCGTCTCCAACCCAACCACCGTCGCTGGAGCAGCGGATACACGCCAGGAAGATACTACCGGCGATGGGGATACCACCAGCGGCGATGATACTACTGATAACGATCAGTACGACAGCAACAGCACCAACGGAAGTGCAACCTCCAGTGGTGTAGATGGTGGCGTCGATGGCGGCATCGATGGTGGCGTTGACGGTGGCGCTGGCATCTCGGCCGGCGGCGACATCTCGGGCAGCATTGGCGGTGGCGTCGATGGCGTCGTTGACGGTGGCGCTGACGGTGGCGCTGGCATCTCGGCCGGCGGCGACATCTTGGGCGGCATTGGCGGTGGCGTCGATGGTAGCATTGATGCTGGTGTTGATGGTGATGCTGGCCTCTCGGTCGGCGTTGACGGCGACGCAGGCCTCTCGGTCGGCGTTGATGGTAGCATTGATGCTGGTGTTGATGGTGATGCTGGCCTCTCGGTCGGCGTGGACGGCGACGCAGGCCTCTCGGTCGGCGTTGATGGTAGCATTGATGCTGGTGTTGATGGTGATGCTGGCCTCTCGGTCGGCGTGGACG
>MBAC02004922.1:0-12897 GCA_001712635.2 Nothophytophthora sp. Chile5
AGCCCCAACACGTCCTCGGTGTTTAACGAAGCCCCGCCCGCCGACGCCGCGCCCAGCCCGTCCGAGCCCTCCTCCGTGATGGTAGCCAAGGCGTCCACGACGACTTCTTCTTCCGCCGACGCCGGCGTGTCCTCGGCTCCGTCCGCGGCGTCGGCCTCGGTGGCGTCCAGCTCGGCGGTGACCTCCAGCGAATGCGCGAACACATCGACGACATGTCCGTCCAGCGCGGACGCTTCGGTGGCCGCGACACAGCCGCCGTCTCCCTCGCGGTATGCGCGGGTGTCGCCCGCGGTGCTGAAGAGCGTGAAGGCGTCGCTGTCGTTCCGCAAGAGCTGTCTCAAGCGCTCGAAGTCGTCGGCGCTGCCGCCGTCGGCTTTCCCCAGCGACGACGATGTGGTGACGCCGCGGAACCAGATGAAGCCGACGACAGACGCTCCGCTTACGGTGGAGAGCACGGAGCCAGTACGCCCCGTACAGAAGAACCGACGACGCTGCTGGGAGTGCAAGGTGAAGGTGGGGCTGGCCGCCGTGACGTGTCGCTGCGAGTACACGTTCTGCGGCAAGCACCGCTACGCGGAGGAGCACCAGTGCGCCTTCAACTTTAAGACGGCGGGCAAGCGCAAGCTGGAAGCAGAGAACCCGCTGGTGGTGCCCCGGAAGGTGGCGCGGATCAACTAGGACGGCCGAGCGACTCAACTAGGACCGCCGAGCGACTCAACTAGGGCGACCGCTGCTCAACAAGGACGTTCGCGCGGTTCAACTAGGACGGTTCGACCTGCGACGATGACGAAGGGTGCGTGGCATTTTGCAGTCTGATCGATTGCCGCCTCCCCTTTCCCCAGGCCAGACGCTCTCGCCGTTTCGTCCGTTTCGCTTCGGCTTGCGCAATCTTCTTCCCCCCAGATAGAAAACAAGTTAAGGGACGTGGCGCCGCAGCTCCGGACTCGGTTTCAAGCAGTCGCGACCGTTTGGGTTTCGGCTTCGAGGAGCCGCTGCCTTGTGGCGTGGCTGCCACATGCGCCTCCGTCCCAGGTAGTTTAGCAGTAGGAGATGCCTCCTGTCGTGTCCCCCTCGTGTCCGCAGCGTAGTGCACGCCTAAGTTTAGTGCGGCTCATGGGAAGCGCGGGAGTTAAGTATAGTAGTTAGTACAGATTTTTTTCTTGTGCGCAATTTGCGTTCTTTGCGTTCTTTGCGTTTGCTCGCATGTTGCGCAATCCCTGGCGCCATGTCCAGCGTTGGCGAAGATGCCGCGAAACGCAAATTAGTCGGTATGACAAGAGCGTAACCCGAAAACAAGAAGCGTGTTCGTTGCTCTTGGCCATTTGTCCAAGCTCGACTCTATCTACAGCCTGGACATGCCCTGCGTCCTTAGAACGGCAGGTTCCAGGACTCCGTGACGCGGGCGAGGAAGCTGTTGGTGGCGCCAGGCTTGGCCAACGCCCGAGTGGACGGCATGGTGGTCTGGATCTCGCGTTGGGCGCGCTCGGCAGCGGATTCCATGCTGACGCGGCTGGAGGCGTCCCACTCCAGGAACTCCTTGACGATGTCGGGCATTTCCTCGGGCATCTTCAGT
This sequence comes from Nothophytophthora sp. Chile5, assembly GCA_001712635.2. Taxonomy (NCBI): domain Eukaryota; phylum Oomycota; class Peronosporomycetes; order Peronosporales; family Peronosporaceae; genus Nothophytophthora; species Nothophytophthora sp. Chile5. The sequence goes on from MBAC02004922.1 coordinate 1,574, forward strand.
GCCGCCACGTCGCCTTCGAACACTTCGGCGTACATCTTGGCGGCCGAGACGTTGGCGCGGCCCTCTTTGCACGTGGCGCGACACAAGCCCTCGGCGTACAGCTTGCCGCTGGTGGGGCACTGGAACTGGTGCAGGAAGTACATCCAGTCGCTGTCGGCGAACACGAGCTGCGAGCGGATCTCGTACGGCCGGAAGGGCGGGATCGGGTGGCGATAGCGCATGGCCTGCGAGCCGACGAGCAGGACGCGGCGATGCTTGGCCACGTTGCCCAGGATCCCGGTCACCCTGTTGTTTTCGGCAGCGAAGATAACGCGAAGAAAAACAGATAAGCACAAGCAACAGCCAGGCGTGCAAGACAAAGAAGGATAGGCACCGTCGGTTGTACTAACGCGCAAAAGTGCCAGCGCGCAAGCTCCATGTTGAACAGATAGGACGCGTTGTTGAGATGCAAATTGATGTCGCAATCCAGGAAACCGGGACGTGCCCGCCAAACCGCCGGGTAGTTGACGCCCATGCCAGGCTTGATGCTCGTCTTGTTCAGCGCGCGGTGCACCAGCCCGGCGCCGACGTTCCAGAAGATGCGCACCACCATCGCTGTCTGTCTGCGCGCACACGTGCCAAGGCGAGATCAAGACTGAAGCAGGAACACTGTGTTCCTGCAACAAGTGGGACGCAAGCGAGACAGCAATCTGAATCCCTGCGTTTTGCAAACTTGCACTTCCACCGGCCTAAAGTTTAGCCAGTGGCGGTCGAACTTGTTGCACGTCAACATTTTGCACCACTTCCTCTGAAATGCGGAGTTGGCGACAACGTGAACGCCGGCACGTTTCTGTTTTGCATGCACGCATTTGCAGAATTTCCATTGGGTTAAATGACCGCAAATGCGAATATTCACCAATCCCAAGTCGACAACGCGCCGATGAGCCGCCCATGTCACTCACTCGAATCAGATCAACCTCCCGCATATGACGGCAGCAAGGCATACATTTTTGTCATATTGTATGACAAAACGAGTCGGAGCGCCAGATGAAAAGTCATACCGCCACCTCAAAATGGGCGGTTCGTGGACTTGTGCATCTCCGCCCAGATGCGTTCGCTCAGCTTCTCGGGCGTGGGAGCCGGCGGATTGGCTTCGATCTCGAGCTTCGCGCGGCTTTCAGCAGTCTCCATGCTGCTCGCACACGCCGCATCCCATTCCAGAAAGCTCTTGACCGTCTCGGGCATCTCCTTGGGGGACTGCGGCGCCTCGCCGTCGCATAGTTCCTCCAACATTTCACTCGTCGACACTCGCTTGCGGCCCTGCATCATAGCGCCACGCACCAACCCCTCGGCATACTGCTTGCCAGTAGTGGGGCACTGGAACTGGTGCAAGAGATAGAGCCACTTGTCGTCCCAGTACACGATCTGCGTCCGGACTTCGTAGGCGTGGAAGGCAGGGATCGCGTGGCGATAGCGGATGGTCTGTGAGCCCACGAACATCATCCGGCGGTGCTTCAGAGCTTGCCACAAGATCCCGTTCGCGCTGCGAATCCCCAATAGCCAACACCCCATTACTTAGCGTCCAAGTTATGAGCGAGATATGACGCAAGGTGAGGCATACGCTATGACAGGGAACGTACGCCATGAAGTGCCAGCGCGCGAGCTCCATGCTGTACAAGAAGGAGGCGTTGTTCAGGTGCAGGTTCACGTCGCAGTCCAGGAACCCAGCGCGACCCTTCCACACAGCCGGGAGGTTCACGCCAAGGAGACCCGAGGATGGCGAGCGCTTGCTCAGTAGGCGCTGCATGAGGCCGGAGCCGACGTTCCAGCTCATGCGGAACACCATGGCGGAGGTGGCTTACTGGAGACTTTGCGACTGCCGCCGACTGATTGAAGCCGCACGTTTTGGATCAGGAGTTAAGTACGCACTTAAGTAAGCAAACACCCAATTGGGATGGGTGATTGGTGATGGGTTTTAGTTGATCTTCAGCCTTCCACGACCGCCGCATTATGGCTTGCCACATCTACCATGGGCGATTCATCGACCGCTGCATCTCCGCCCATATGCGCTCGCTCAGCCTCTCGGGCGTCGGTGGTGGTGGACTCGCTTCGATGTTGAGCTTCGCGCGGTCTGCCGCATTTTCCATACTGGTACGACTGGCTGCGTCATACTCGAGAAAGCCCCTAACAACCGCCGGCATCTCCGACGGACGCGGTGGCACCTCTCCGTCGTTCACTTCGCCCACCAACTCGGCGAAGAGCACTCGCTGTCCACCCGCTTTGACCATGACGCGGCAAAACCCCTCAGCATACAGTTTGCCAGTGGTCGGGCACTGGAAATGGTGCAGTAAGTAGGTCCACTGGTCGTCCCAGTACACCATCTGCGTGTGGACCTCGTAAGCGTGGAAGAGCGGGATCGCGTGGCGGTAGCGAATGGCTTGCGAGCCAGCGAAGTACAAGTGGCGGTGCTTCACAGCCTGCCATAACATCCCCGTCGAGCTGGAGCGCACGCACGTGACACAGAAATAGTGTGAGGATGCTTGCAATAGACTGCGTATTGCACAAGAATGGATGGCGAACTGAGGAGCAAGAGGATACGCACGCTGTGAAGTGCCAGCGAGCGAGCTCCATGCTGAGGAAGTAGGACGCGTTGTTCAGGTGCAAGTTGACATCGCAGTCCAAGAACCCGGGGCGGCCCTTCCAGACCGCTGGGTAGTCCACCCCCGCCATGCCCGCCCGCTTGCTCTTGCTCAGCAGGCGGAACAGCAGGCCAGAGCCAGCGTTCCAGCACGCGCGGAGCACCATGCCTGAGGGAAGTCGTCGTCGATGGATCAACGCGAACTTGGGTTCATACCGGTATGTTCGGTTTATATGCCGGTATTGCCTTGAAGTTGTTCAAACACCCATAAACACGGCAAGCTTATTTAACCCACTTTTGGATCTAGGTGATGGGCTTTTCACTGATGCCTTTGACCACCCAGTCCCCAGTGCGGGTGATTGCTTGCATGAACCGGCCCGCCGCCCTTGAACATGGGCGTGTCACCTCCCTCTAGTCCTGCTGGAAAGCCACCTTGAACACGTCGTCGTAGTAGTCGGCGAAGTGCACGTCGAGGTCCTTACGCAGATACTCGTCCAGCTCCTCGAAGTCGCGCTGGTTGCCCAGCGGCAGGATGAGCGTCTTCACGCCTGAGCGTTTGGCGGCGATCGTCTTCTCCTTGATACCGCCCACAGGCAGCACCTTGCCCACCAGCGACAGCTCTCCCGTCATGGCGAGGTCGGGCTTCACCGTTCTGTAACAGGCATGACGGCCAGAGCACAATAACGTTAACAAGAAACAGCATGTGAGCATCCAACAAGAGGTCACTCCGACCCATTAACCACAGAAACCACAGAAACCACGTACTTGTTCATGGCGAGCGACAGCAGCGCCGTCACCATGGTGCAGCCGGCCGACGGTCCGTCCTTCGGAGTTGCTCCTTCCGGCACATGTAGATGCACCTCATTCTCCTCGAAGAACTTGCTCTCGGGGTCGATTTCGTGCATCTTGCTGCGCGCATACGTGTGCGCGATCTTGGTGCTCTCCTCCATGACGGAGCCCATCTGGCCGGTGGTGATGAGTCCCGAGCGGTCCGCCTTCGTCACCACGCGCGTGGTCTCGATATACAAGGACGCACCTCCCATCGCCGTCCAGGCCAGACCCATGACAACGCCAGGGAATTGTTTCTCGAACATGCGGTCACTACAGAACACAAAGAAGCGTCAGTCAGTCCTACACCAGAGCATACGCAGCAGAAATAGCGTAGGGATCACTTACGATGTGAAGATGGGCTTGCCCACGTATTTCGACAGCTTCTCCGGCGTGATCAGGAAGCGGTTCTCATCCGAAGACACCTCCTCCGACGCAGCAGTGGCCCCGCCAGCCTCTTGCGTCTCCTTGGCCTTGGCGCTCTCGAGATCCTGAACAACCTCCAGCGCCACCTTGCGGAAGATCTTCTCCACGTGCTTCTCCAGGTTGCGCACTCCACTCTCGCGGCAGTACTGTTTGACGAGAGAGAGGATGGCGTCGTCCGTCAAGCCTAACGACTCGGGCGTCGTCTCCGCCTTCTCCAGACCAGTGCGTTCCAGCGCCTTGGGCACGAGGTACTCCTTCGCAATGGCCAGCTTCTCGGGCGAGTCGTAGCCGGAGAGCCGCAAGACTTCCATGCGGTCCAGCAGCGGCCCGGGGATCGTATCCGTCACGTTGGCGGTGCAGATGAACAACACGCGCGACAAATCCACCGGCACATCCATGTAGTGGTCCACGAACCCGCCGTTCTGCGCAGGGTCCAGCAGCTCCAGCAGAGCCGACGCTGGGTCTCCTTGGTAACCACGACCCAGCTTGTCGATCTCGTCGATCAGGATCAGCGGGTTGGAGCTCTGGGTGGTCTTCAGACACTGAATCACTTTGCCAGGCATGGCGCCCACGTATGTGCGTCGGTGGCCCTTGATCTCCGCGACGTCGCTCAGTCCACCAACCGAGAAGCGGAAGAACTCGCGGTTCAACGACCGAGCAATGGACTGGCCGATGCTGGTTTTGCCCACGCCAGGAGGCCCCACGAAGCACAGGATCTTGCCCTGCACGTCGCCCTTCAACTTGGAAACGGCGATGAATTCCAGAATCCGCTCCTTGATATCCGAAAGTCCGTAGTGGTCTTCATCCAGGATCTGCTTGGCCTTGGCCAGATCAAAGTTCTCATCCGTGGCCTTGCCCCACGGTAGCTGCGTGAGCCAGTCCAGGTAGTTGCGCGTGACGTTGAACTCCGAGGAGTTCTTCTCCAGCATCGACATCTTATTGAGCTCGTCCTCGACGACCTCGTTCACGGCTTCGGGGATGCTGCCTGGCTCGAACGCTGCCAGCCTCTCACGGTATTTGGTGATCATGGCGTCCTTGTCGTCCTTCTCCATGCCGAGCTCCCTCTTGATGGCCTTGAGCTGCTCCATCAGCAGGTAATTGCGCTGGTTCTTGGATACCTTCTCCTCCACCTGTTCCTTGATCACTTGTTGCACCTTGCTGAGTTCCAACTCTTTTGTGATGAGTTCGAGCGCCTTCTTGAGACGCAGCTCGCACGACATTTCCTCCATGACCTGCTGAAGCTCCTCGCCATCCGCCGTAGTGACCGAGGCGGCGAAATCCGCCAGCTTGTACGGGTTATTGATGTCGATGCGCTGCGAGAAGTACTGCATGTGGTCCTTGAACAACGGGTTCAGCTTCACGATCTCGCGCAGCGTGGCCACAATCTCGTTCGTGTACGCGCGAATGAGCTTGTTCTTCCGGTCGAACGGCGGATTCTCCAAGTTGCTAATGTTCACGCGCAAGGGCGGGCCTTCATCACGGATGTCGTCGATCGTAATACGCCGTTGCGAGACCATGAGCACCTGCACCGAGTTGACGTCGAACGGCAGCAAGTTGTCAATCCGCGCGAAGCTGCCCACATGGTGGATCTCGCTCAGATCCTTGATCAAATCTTCGCCGCCGCCCATTTTCAGTGGATCGCTACTGCCATTGCTGCTCGCCGTCGCCTTCTTCAAAAACACGCCCACATACTTCTGGCCGCTGTCTCTCAGCGCCACCAGCGCCTTGCACACCTCCGGGTTCGTGATGTTCATGGGAAGCACCACGCCCGGGAAGAACGGTCGTCGGTGCGCCGGCATGGCCAGCACGAACGGATACGTGGGGGCGTCGTCGCCCTCGCCGACTGTGGCCACGGCGCTGTCGATCACCACCTCCACGCCGGCGTCCTCGTCGCTCTTGCCGTCCGCCTCTTGCGGACTCTTGGCTCCATCTTTCGGCTCTTCATCGTCGCCTTTGCTGCCGCTTTCCGTCGAGTAAAACGCACGGAATGCATGCGGAGAGCGCGCGCCAAAGCTGAAGGGGTTAGCGCGCACGCGACAGGACGCGACGGCCGCCGTGCGCTGGAGGCGGAAGGCGTGGGCCACAGCGACCTGGGGGCGAGGACGCGAGAACGCGAACCGCTTCAGCACTGCCGTCGCCATCGAGAAAGTGCGCGCGGAATCGAGCGCGGACACGAGCGCGCGGGTGTTCAACTACTGATCCGAGAATGCGGACACCATTCGCCAAGGATTGAACCGACGACCTTCATTCCTGATGCAGACAATCCGTGGCGTGGCCCACATCACATACTCTTTTGATGGGCGGGTGGGTTTTCGAATATTGAACTCGATCGTTTCAAACCTGAAAACCCGTTTGGTTGCGCCTGTTTCAGAGCATAGGGCAATGTGGGAACGGGTTGTGTTTTGTCGATGGGTTTTGAGACTGACCGGCAGGTGGGTTTGGACCCGTTTCCTCGTTTGGTCATCAAAAGTCTCGAACGCAATCGAACGCGCAAGCAAGACGGATTAGGCAAGCAACAGTACTGTCAGCACCGCATTAGAGCACTGTCACTCCATCGAGGTGAAAATGCAGGTCAACTTCAAGTTGGATTGCTCAATAGAAATGCTCAGCCATAAAGAATTAATACATGTGCATGTATTAATGAATGGTTGCAGTTGCACTACGCTTGTGGCGCTATGGGCATGGTCACAGTAAGACTACCTGTAGCCTGCAAACAAAGGAACCCTTGCTTCCAAGCGCTGCTCTTCGTGAATCGGATGCAGCCCAGTCCGTTTACACAGCGTGCTCCTTGATCGGATCCCAGCCGGTGACCAGGTACTCATCCAGCGCCGCGAGCTTGGCCACTTGAGCAGCCGTGAGCGAGATCTTGGCGGCATCCAGGTTGGCCTGCTGGCGCTCGGCGTGCACCGACTTGGGCAGCGTGATGAAGTCGTTGGCCAGACTGAAGGCCACCAGCACTTGCGCGGGCGTGGCGCCTACCTCCTTGGAGATCTCGACCAGCGTCGGGTCCGTCAATTTGACCGCCTTGGCCAGCGGCGAGTACGCTTCCAGGAAAATGCCCTGCTGCTTGCAGTACTGGACCAGCGTCGGGCGCATGAGCCACGGATGCAGCTCCACCTGATTCACGGCAGGCCTCACCTTGGCGGTCTCCATGAGCTTCGCTAAGTGCGCTTCGCTGAAGTTCGACACGCCAATGTCCTTAAGCACGCCCTGCTGCTGTAGTTCCTCGACCGCGCGCCACGTTTCAGCACGCGTGGCTGCATCGCCCGGCGCATGCAGCAGGTACAGGTCGATGTACCCCAAGCCAAGCGCCTCATTGCTGGCCTTGGAAGTGGCCAGCGCCTTCTCGTACCCCCAGTTCATGACGAACAGCTTGCTGGTGACGAAGATCTCTTCACGCGGGATGCCTGAATCCTTCACGGCGCGGCCCACGTCCGCCTCGTTCTGGTAGTACTGGGCCGTGTCAATGTGGCGGTAGCCCAGCTTGAGCGCCGAAGCCACGGCGTTGTAGGTCTCGGCACCAGGCTCCGACTGGTACACGCCCAGGCCGATGGCAGGGATGGAGGCTCCGCTCGGCAGCGTCTTCGTGGGGACGTTCGCGGTCATGGGGAGGCTGGGGAGGTGGAGCTCTTGTGCGGTTGCGGGGATCTTGAGGAATGAGGATTTGACAAGCATGAGCGTTTTGGGATGATGATGCTGGTTCTGTTGACGTGATCTGTCGATGGGAAGATTTATTTGTTTTTACCGACATTGAACGAATATTGCGAATCCGGGTGAAATAGCCAATAAAATACCTTCATTTGTCATTTGGAAGCATTTGATTGGCGCATAATATCGTCGAAATGGTGTAACGGTAGTGGGGCAGTACATTCGCGAGGGTTACACGGTTACGCATTTCCAGAGACCCATCACCGGGTAGCCATATCAGGTTATGGAGGGAATAACTTCAACGGTCCAAATTAGATTGAGAACTTCGTCAAGTAGCTCAAAGCGCGAATGACCTCAACAGCAGCCATGCAGACGCGTAACCTGCCTCCACAACGACGATCTGCCGGCGGAGCAGGCTTCGATCCCTCGCGACGCCTCAACAGAGCGCAGCTTCCGTCCCACAAGCTGCAATGCTTCTCAGTGGCTTGTCTCGGTACGATTGTCCAGCCCGTGCCCATTGAGCCTCTCAGCCTGCCTACAGACTCCGTTACTGCTGCTTACGGTGTTGTCCAGACATGCCGCACCTCGAGTTTGGCGATAAGGTCGTCTTGCCGCCGGTATATCGCCATCTATTTAGCAAAATGTGCGTAAGTCTCCAGTGATTTAACATTTAACCCCCTGGATTTATGGAAGGCAGAAGGTGTTACTGGAGCTGCAGTGTCTGAAGGTGCCTACTCCGCTGCTCTTCAAGGTTCAAGTTGCTGCCGACTTTAACTCCAGTCGAAGCGGCGCGCAGTACTGCTCAGTGCAGGAGTTCAGCGCTCCGGACGGCCAGGTCTTCCTCCCGTACTGGCTCATGCAGAGTCTGCAGGTCCCGGAAGGCGGCAAAGTCGTGATCAGCAGCGTCATCAACATCCCACGGGGTATTTACTGCCGACTGCAGCCAGAAAGCTCGAAATTCCTCGATCTTGCCGCCGATATTGGCCCTAAGGCACGAGACCCCACCGCACATTTGCGCCTTGGGAGGGGTTGCATTGCTCGAGCTCTTCTGATTCTGCTGTGCTGATAGCTTTTGATGGAGACAGCACTGCGGCGATACTCGATCTTGAGCGTAAACTCGACGATCGTGGTGGACTACGGCACCGACCGATACTACGTGCGCGTCGTGGAGCTCAAGCCAGCATCCGTGATCAGCTTATGCGGAGACGTCGACCTGGAGACCGACTTCATGCCGCCCGAGGTGCGTTTTTACTCCGTTTAACGACAAACATCGTTTAAATCTCGTTTTTACTGAATTGTACATGCCAATACTCGCTAGGGATCCGATCTCAAGCGACCGGCGTCAGGAGGATCCGCCATGAACCGAATGATTAGAGCCGAGTCCAAGGAACATGCGTGTTTTAATGCCGAAATGCCGTCAAGTTGCAGCACCGACTCCACGCTGAAGACTCCAGCGAATGCTTTTACCGCTGCGACGGCGTATGGACGACGTCTGAGAGATGGCAGCTACGTGGAAGGAGCGCTAGTTGACCCAAGAAGCGAGACCAACCTGCCTGCCGTGTCTAAACTCCCGTTGAATGGCCTGCAACAAGCTCAACAGCGGGTTCGTGCTCAACGCAGCAACGTGATAGCGACTGGAGCAGTCGCTGCCAGTGCCGAATCAACCTCGACACTATTGGCCGGACACCTCCGTCTGGCTCAACGAGCCTTCTCAACACCTGGCTACACCCTCAGAACACCACATCAGGAGGATCCATCGCCTCCGGACGCGATGCCTGGCGCTCAACAGCCAGGTAGCCAGCATTCACCGAACAACGAAGACCTCGTCCGTCAAGAAGTGTCCAGAACTTACACAACGGAGGCAAATAGCACTCCGCCGGGCACTCAAAGCTGTCCATTATGCCTTACCGACGTCTCCTCAATGAACGCAGAGCTCCATACGCTGCGATGTACCAAGAACCCAGCCTATCACAAGGTACTGCGCCTCCGGGAACTCCGTTCGTTCCGTTGACACTCACGTTTAATCGTTTATTCGTTTTTACTGTCCGAAATGATGTGTCGCAGTTCGAGTGCCTCGTGTGCCATGAGAAGCTTCTTCGCGCACATGAAAGTCAGCACTGGCACTGCCCGGACTGTGCGTTATTGTGCGATAGCAACGACACATTGACCAGCCACCAGCATGACGAGCATAGCGTCTCATCTCGATGCGAGCTTTGTGGCGGGTTCTTCACGCGGTCAGAGCTGCGTAACCACATGGAGTTACGTCGCTGTAACCACATCTTGGAGCCTGTAAGTATCCTTTGTTTGCCACTTGCCTCGCAATCTATTGTCCTCTAACGTATTTGGTCATAGTGCACGCTTTGTGGTCTTGCTTTCAAGCAGAAGGACATGGCAGGACACATACGAGTGTGCTCCAGTCGAACGGAGTACTGCGATGTAAGTGCACGTAACCCAAACCGTAACCTGATGAAGTCGTGTCTTCGCTCACTCGTTTGAACTCTTATGCGGCATTTCTATTGGATTGGATGTAGATCTGCAAGACATACATCAACATAGCGCAGTTTGATGCTCATACGGTTCAATGCGGAGCAGCAGAGGCAGCAAGAATGGGGTCACAGCACCATCAGCAACTTCCCTCGCGGGGTACAGAAAAATCTGACCCAAGAACCCAAGAACCGGCGACAACCATGGAGTGTGTGTACTGCTCGCAAGGCGGATTCACGGGTATGGCAGCTATGGAGCACCACGTTACACGCGAGTGTCGCATTGCCAAGTCCTTCGCAACATCCGGATCGTCGCCGACTGCAAGTCACAGCAACCAAGAAGTTGAAAGAGAGCGACCACGGTTCGTCCAGGGACGGATGCGACGCAAAGAGGACATCAAGGCCCTCCCCTCTTCTCTCCAATCGCATGAACCTTCAAGCCGTCGAGCAGTCTTCAACGACGACAAGCGGACTGTCAGCGACTCGCCAATCTTATCGACGAGCTTGTCGCTTCCAAGAGCGAGGCGGAAGGGAGCGACACTGCAAAAACCAAAGCTGAAGTCGAGGCCACAGCTCCACCCACTGACCCAGAATCAGCGTGGGACCCCGGAGAACTCCAGTCATCTTCTTGCTGGCGGTGCCGCAGCAAATCTGGGCATTTCCAGTGCTGGAGGGACGCTGCAGCCTGTCATGCCATCATCACAGCGCTCCAGAGGCAATGCCAGAGTCAGGGGGAAGCCTGCGGCCAAGCTCCCACCCCCTGGAAGACTGGAGAGGTTGCCTTGAACGTGAGGTTACATGTTGAAGTTACCCCGTGGGGTACCTGGTTACTCTTCACGCGTACTCGGTTACGTCTGAGACTTCTATTCCTTTGGCGCCAAATACGCTTTTCCACCAATCACCGGTCTCCCCTTGTCCTCTCATTGGTCAATCTTACTTTTGGCGCCAACCGCGGCAGAGCCACATACAAACCCGCAGTGACTTCGACCCACGTCGTCCCTCCCGCACCTCGCTTTGCAATTTTGGGTTTTTGGCGCCAAAGTCCCAATCCAAAGCCGCCGACCAGTCAGTCGGCAATTTGCTCCCCCTCGTCCACCGTCCAGTACCCCAGATCCCTCGCACCATGTTCGAAGCGCGCCTGCCGCAGGGCCGCATCGTGAAGCTGATCGTGGAGGCCATGAAGGACCTCATCTCCGAGGGCAACATCGACTGCACCAAGTCGGGGCTGGCGCTGCAGTCCATGGACGGCTCGCACGTGTCGCTCGTGTCGCTGCTGCTGCGCGCCGAGGGCTTCGAGCACTACCGCTGCGACCGCAACATCT
>MBAC02004924.1:0-14715 GCA_001712635.2 Nothophytophthora sp. Chile5
ACGCCCCAGAGCCGACCACGTACGCTCCGGAACCCACGACGTACGCTCCAGAGCCAACGACGTACGCCCCTGAGCCGACCACGTACGCTCCGGAACCCACGACGTACGCTCCGGAACCAACGACCTATGCTCCAGAACCCACGACGTACGCTCCAGAGCCGTACACGAAGACTCCCTCGCCCTCTCTGATTTGCTATGAAGATACACCTGAACCCTCCTCGACGTCGGCTCCTACGAGCGCACCGACTACGACCCCGACGGTCTATCCTACCGAGATGCCAACAGCGACCCCCACGACCTACCCCACGGAGGCCCCGACGGCGGCGCCGACGTCTGCGCCAACGACACCGCCAACGTATGCGCCGACGGCCGCGCCGACTTCAACTCCGAAGGCGACTCCGAAGGCGACCAACCCGGCGAACCAGTCCCCGAGCCAGAACAAGAATTGGTACCGGCGTCTTGGAGAACTCCTGCTCTGGTGATCGCCTGCTGAACCAACGGAGTGGATCGCCTCGCTCCGTCTCCGTCTCCGTCTCGACTGCATCCGAGAGTTTCGTTGTCGTCGACGCCCGCAATGCGTTCGTGAGAACTGCCAATCGCCGCGTCGACCCATTTGATACCTTTTTCCTGCGTGAGTTTTAGCTCTCGGGTATTGCGGTCGGACACAGGGAATACATTTTGCTATTTGCTTTCGCTTACGCTAGAATTTAGACTAAGTTGCTTCTAAACAGCAGTCTAAAGTTTAGTCAAGGTTGCTATTTGAGTACACAAACGAACTCATTGTAGGGGATTTGATCGCTCAACTCTCGCAATGAAATTCTCAAACCCATCTAAATTGAATCTGGCAACGCTTCGAGTGCGGTCTCTTCGACAGACTCGGCAAGCATGCGCGTTTCTGTCTCCCAGTATCCCCGTGGACTGCAGAACTACCGTATTAAACGCAACTCGCACGCGACCTCCACGCACGTGAAGTACGTCACCGCCGTCGATATGTGGACGCGCATTCCTTGCAGGTGCAGGCACCCCACGGCGTTTGAGCTGCACGCGTCGAGTTTCAAAGCGGCTGATCTGAAGACAAAATTTGGAGCGAGAGCACTTTCTCCCAGTTGTCCTTGCACTTGTTGACCAGCCGGAAGGTCATTCCGCCGGCAGCTGCAATGAGTAGAGAGCAGTCGCTGCACCCTTCGTCAATGCCAACTGCTTGACGAAGCGAGGGAGACACGCGCTCACTCTCCATAAGATAATCCACCACATATGAAGTGCTTATCTCCGGAAGTTCATTACCAATACGCCACGCCACGCCCCGCCCCGCCCAAGCGAACCAGTCAACGTGACAGAAGCGCAGCAGCCTCCCCCCAAGTGGATTGCTCTCGATACCATAGGGCCGATTGGTTTGCTAGTGCCATTTGCACTAGGAGTTGGCGCTAACAACCGACCGTGGGCCAGCTTCAATAAGCCCCGACGCTGGCGCGCAACCTCGACCGCGGTTTTGCATACATCGAACAGCAAAAGCACCGTGCTCTTGTTCGTGTGAACAGCAAAAAGGAGACGGATAAGCAGCGAAGTCATGCAAACTTTTGAGCGAGCATCAGGTGATGGCTGCTCGCGCGATGAAGGGTTGTTCGTAAGCGACAGCCTCACACTTCACACGTGGAAGCCCGAACATCTGGGGCCTTGCGTGCAAGCGCCTGCATCTATCTGACCAGAGCGACCACATCTGCGGCATTATTGGCATAGACAGAGTGCGTCTAATGAGCTCTCTGCCAGCCCGATCCCACCACATGCCGCCCCTCGGTTTATTGCAAAACCGTTTGATCTTGATGGGCCTATGCAACCACCTCGTCTCATTGCCACGGCTGGGGCCTCATTCGCGGACGTGGATGTTTTCGTCGTGTGCGAGAGGTTGTCTGTGGTCCCACCTCCCGTTCCCCACCCGCCCGGTTCCCCAGCTGGTCCGTCCGCATCGAGGAGATGCTTGGCTCGCAGCAATCGATGTTTGGCGTGCGAAACTCTGTTCTGCAAGTTCAGTTCTAAAAATTCAGAATTCAGAACTTTTCAGTGCAAATTGGAAAACACGACGCGGACTGACAGCTTGACAGAGGCGAATCAGTTGGTGTCAATTTCAGATTTTTCTATTCGTTCAGATCGGAAGCAATGCAGCGACCTCGACCTTCCAGCGTCGGCTGGGCATCCAGCGCTGGATTGGCTTCGAGTGTTTGTCTGACTCGATAATGGCTTTGGGTGCAATCAAAAGACGCGTCTTCTCGAACAGCGTGAGATGCCCCTGTTGTAAAAACCGAGCCGAGTGGGACAATCCCCTCGATACATTTAGTGCGCTTCTACGATCACCCGACGGACGCACCGGCAACGAACGAGGAGACACGAGCCAAAGCGTATCCAAGGGGCGGGCGTTGCCACCCCAGCGATCGATCTGGCAGTAGTACGTGAATACACGACGGCCGCCCGACACCCACAAAACCCCCTCAACGAGTGGCCAGCTCGAACCCCACCTGTCAATGTCGCTGAAACGCTATCGTTTTGACAAAACAAAACGGAAAAAGCTAAAATTTTGGCCTATCAGTTTGCCCCAGAGTCTGATATTTAGACGACGACCCAGTCAAGAAACGTATCTAATTTAGTGTTCACAGATGGCGGCGCCTGAACAAACACGCCGCACACCAGAAGCAGCTACCGGTGGCCAGTGCTGAGGAGTGTTCATCCACACCATACGGTCATTGCGGAGGGGGCGATGAAGGACGCGGGGGTGGGATAGACGGCGCGCATCGTTATCGCTCTCTGCTCCTTGGGACGGCCACAACTCCCGAAGCGAGGGGATAGAGCGAGCCCCGCGCTGTGTCCTCCGCAGTTGGAGCCAACCTTGACTCATTCCCCAATTTTCCAACTCGTTGGGAAGTTACTAGCCTCCTTACCAGCAGCTCCGCCGTACTCCCAGCAGCTTCGTACTGCACTGCTCCAGCTATGGTGAAGGTTGCTCGCTCCGTGGCGCTCGGCGCGGCGGTGGCCGCAGCTTCAATGGCGCTGGTCCAGGCTTCCCCGCTCGAATACGACCCCATCACGCCAGTCGAGATCAACGTGCCGCTCACGTCTTCTCACCCTGCGTACGGTGCCAAGGTCGATGACGACTGCGTGCAGCCCATCGTGCCGACGGACCCGAACCAGGCGATCGCCGAGTCGATGACTATCGAGAATGTCACCTCCTACCGCAGACTGCGGACGATGGAGGACGCGTCCAACGCCGACATCAACGACCTGGACACGTACTTCGGCGAGAGTATGGAAGTCGACTTCACGACGCTGCAGACTCAATACAAGTCGGGCACTGCCCCCAGTACTCCGTGGGCTAGCAGCTACTGGCCCACGTACCAGGACGGCATCAACCACGTCTGGAAGAGTGGCGAGGCCTGTCCGTCCGAGAAGTACGCGACGGCCTACGGTCTGGATGTGACGCAGTTCAAGGACAAGGTGTCGGCGAACAACGGCATCGACTCTCGCAAGAGCGGCACGGCGTGCACGGCCGACGCCAACTGCAAGAGCCGCAACGACGGCAGTGTCTGCGCCAAGCGCGCTGGCAAGTCGAGCGGCTTCTGCGTGCCGACTTGGTACGGTATCTGCCACGCGTGGGCACCGGCTGCCATCCTTGAGGAGGAGCCGCAATGCGATGTCAAGAAGAACGGCGTGACCTTCCACGTCATGGACATCAAGGGGTTGCTCACGGACCTGTACGACGGCGCCTCCATCGCCACTGTGTTCACTGGCGCTCGATTCAACGGCCCGGACTCTCCTGCTACTGTCGACCAGTACGGCCGCTACACCAACGCCGCTCGTCGTGACCTGGGCGCCGGTTTCTTCCACATTGCCGTGGCTAACATCATGGGCAAGCAGAAGCAATCCTTCGTCGTGGACGTGACGCCCGGTGCCGAGGTGTGGAACCAGCCTGTGCGCTCGTTCAATGTGAAGACCATGGAGCTCGTGGACGTTGCGACAGCCTCCATGCAGTACTTCGGCACCAGCACGTACCCGTTCAACGACCAGATGGTGTACTTGGCCTACGTCAAGACCACGCTCAGCTGGATCGTCGAGGCCTACGCGGATGGTCCGCTTGTGTCCACGGGCAAGGTGGACGCCTACACGACCTCGGATGACTACGAGTACGTATTGGAGCTGGACGCGAACTACGCCATCATCGGTGGAGAGTGGGTGGGTGGATCGATGACCGACCACCCGGACTTCCTGTGGTTCCCCACGGGCAAGCCGGCTGCGTCTGCGGTCACGAGCGCAGGTATGAGCTATGCCAACGTGCAGGAGCTGTTGAAGATGTCTGTGGCTTGCAGTTCCTCAACTACCGCGCCGACTCCGACTCCGACGTCGACTCAGACTCCGACTCCAACTCCGACGTCGACTCAGGCTTCGACTCCGACTCCAACTCCGACGTCGACTCAGGCTTCGACTCCGACCCCAACGCAGGCCCCCACCTCGACCCCAACGGAGAGCCCGATCCCGACAGAGACCTCAGTGCCTACGGAATCACCTTCACCGAACAGCAGTGATACCGGCAGTCGAGGCGAGGAGACACCGACGCCCACCTTTGTCACCAGTGGAAGCGGTAGTGAAGGGGACAACACCACGCCGACCCCAACGACACCAGGCAAGGGTAAGGGAAATACGACACCAGCTCCGACCTCAGCTGAGACTACGACGCCTGCTACAACAGCACCGGGCAAGGGAAACGGAAACACCACACCTGCGCCTGAATCCACCGAAACCGAAGCACCGCAGACGCCGGGCGGCAAGGGTAACACCACGCCTGCTCCCACGACCCCCGAGGTGGACGTGACGCCTGCGCCGACCACGCCTGGATCGGAGGACACCCCTGCTCCGGAGACGCCGGGCGGCAAGGGTAACACCACGCCTGCTCCCACGACCCCCGAGGTGGACGTGACGCCTGCGCCGACCACGCCTGGATCGGAGGACACCCCTGCTCCGGAGACGCCGGGCGGCAAGGGTAACACCACGCCTGCTCCCACGACCCCCGAGGTGGACGTGACGCCTGCGCCGACCACGCCTGGATCGGAGGACACCCCTGCTCCGGAGACGCCGGGCGGCAAGGGTAACACCACGCCTGCTCCCACGACCCCCGAGGTGGACGTGACGCCTGCGCCGACCACGCCTGGATCGGAGGACACCCCTGCTCCGGAGACGCCGGGCGGCAAGGGTAACACCACGCCTGCTCCCACGACCCCCGAGGTGGACGTGACGCCTGCGCCGACCACGCCTGGATCGGAGGACACCCCTGCTCCGGAGACGCCGGGCGGCAAGGGTAACACCACGCCTGCTCCCACGACCCCCGAGGTGGACGTGACGCCTGCGCCGACCACGCCTGGATCGGAGGACACCCCTGCTCCGGAGACGCCGGGCGGCAAGGGTAACACCACGCCTGCTCCCACGACCCCCGAGGTGGACGTGACGCCCGCGCCGACGACATATCCTGAATCTGGAAAAAGTGGTGCGACTCCGGCCCCTACGAATGTCAGCGGTGACGAATCGAAATCGTCTCCGGCCCCTACGTCAAACGAGCACCCGATGTGTGTTTAAGGCGGCTGAGATCTTGACAGCATACCATGTTTCAAGTGGTATGTTAGCTGGATAGCAAGATTGGTAGGGTACCGTTTGCTGCGAAGCCGATTTTGTGTACCGCTACTGCATTCTGTGAACGTAACAACAACCTTTTGATTCAGCATTTGTGTTTTCCTTATCGTTTGCAAGTCTTAGCAGCGGTCATTGCAATCGCAGTGTGCACTTCTTACGTTGTGTCTCGATGAGCATGATGGCCTTCTCCAGTAACGCTGTCCATGTTCGTCAATTCCTGTTATAAATGGATAACGCACGATAAGCGATGTTGCCCAGCTGAGACACACAATGGGGAAAAGATGAGATGGCTTGTCTTGTATCTTGCAACAGTCTATGCAGCGCGTAGCGGGTCACCACATTCAATTAGCAAGTGTTCTCACACCACCTATGCATGACTCAGATCATCTACGCACTTCGAGGGGGGAAATAATCAAATGGGAGAGCATACAACGCAAGACTCACGAGCCTTGACAGCAACCAATTGCCGGTATCAGCATCTTCGCCACGCACACGTGCCCGATCATCCCGTCGTCTCTGTTTTGCAACCTTCCCGAAGATTGCTGGTGTCTGGTGTCACCACTTGTCATGCAGTCCCATGATGGATATACAGCGAGGGTTACGAGCGGTGGCCGAGCACAGGCTCCTCATGCTGGGTCAAATGAGCGAGCTGTTGCCATTGGGCCGGCGTGATGCTGATGATGCTTTGCGCTTGCGCAGGCACATCTTTATCATTCTGACCTTCGTGATTTTCTGTGCCACCACATTAACAAAAACACAATCATCAGGTGGCATTTGTTAGCGCAACAATGCAGCAACGCTCCTTCACACTTCCGAATTACGGCAATTACGTACCAAGGTAAGGGAGCCCCGTGTCTTGGTCCACACCGATCTCCATCGAGCCATTGCGTACGAGGAACGATGTGTCGAATAGGTTCTCCACCGTCTGTGCAGGACCGTATTGCACAGCCAAGCAGCCAAAGCGGCGTCAATCAATCAATACAAACTTCAACTACCGGAAGGCAGCACAAAGGCGAAATTGCCAAGCAATACTCTGTCCGACGAGCACGTACCTGCGTAAAGCTTTTGGGGTTCACCACCACGTCAAAGAGCGGCTTCTTTCGCTCTCGCTCCATCGCGGTCTGGAGCACCTCCAGTCGCCGAGCTTGCGCGTCCTTCCGGTCTTTCTGCAAGTGCACAATAACGCATTGAAACCATCAGCTACTGTTTACCACAAACTGGAGTGTTGGTATTACAATGACGTACCTTGTTGGTGTATTCGCTTGGCTGAGCTTCCTGCGCCGTTACATCCTCTTGCACTCGGCGCGCACGCTTTCTCTCCTTCTGAACCACCTCCGTGTCCATGAGTCCGAATCTACCCAAATCGCCAAGCAAC
Source organism: Nothophytophthora sp. Chile5 (assembly GCA_001712635.2). Taxonomy (NCBI): domain Eukaryota; phylum Oomycota; class Peronosporomycetes; order Peronosporales; family Peronosporaceae; genus Nothophytophthora; species Nothophytophthora sp. Chile5. The sequence goes on from MBAC02004924.1 coordinate 7,043, forward strand.
AAGCAGTAGGTTAGTGTGCATGGTTCAATGCGTTTCCCCTACCAACAGCCATTCTATCCCTCCCACACGTCAACATACAAGAAACTGATATCTGGCACTGAGCGGAAGCACGCGCCCGCTGCCGCGCCCAGGGTATCCCAGTCGAAGTCGCCAGACTGAGACGAATCTGCGCACGCTTCACGACTCGAGCGAATCAACTCCAACGGGTCATACTGACGACAGCAACAGTCAAGACAACAAGCACCCAAGCACAGTTAGAATGGGGTGCCCCAGATTTCTTCCAGCTCTCGGTCTGTGCCAAACACAGCGATCCGCCTCCAACCAACCAACCTTAGTGAGATCGCTGGACCCCAATGCTTGCGACTGCTTCGCCACGGCGGCGTTCAGCTCGTCCAGATTGAACGCATCCAAGTTGGCCTCACGCGGGTAGCACACGTTCTCGTACATTTCGTCCAGCTCCTCCGTGGTGGAATCGAACTTGCTGGACGTGAGTTTGGCCAGGTCGTTGGCGTTCTCCTTGATGGCTTGCAGCAGCTCGCGCTCCTTATAGCGCACTTGGCGTCGGTCCCGCTCTGTGAGCCGCGAGTTCTCTAGGAACCCTTTGCGGCGCGGTGCTGGCCGCTCCCTCGCACGTGGAGGCGGCGTTGCATCATCATGGAGCTCGACGGGTGCGTGCGCCTTCTGCTCTTCGTCGCTGTCGACGTCGTCGGCGTTTCGCGCGCGGCGTCTCTTCCCGCTGCTGCTCATTCCGCACGCTTCCTGTCTGGTTTAGTCTGGTCTTGCCCGTTGGTGCGGGGTTTCCTTTTGGCGGCAACTCTGCGCCGACAAAACAATCACTCTGACAGCGTGACCTAGATTGGAGTGGTGCGCATTATTATTGATGGTGCTCGATTTGAAAATCGCCTTTGTTACGAAAGCAGAAAATCTAGGTGACACATTAAAATAGGCATCCCCGTCAAAACAAATACGTTGATTCGGATCGTGGAGCGCTGGTGGCATTTTGCAAGTAGACGGCGGTAAACGGCGGGGAAATGATTCGAAAATGATGATGCAGATACTTTTGAATGGGCTTTGGCGCTGGTTACCGACAGAAGACCCCGTGCGCTAGCGGATACGGGTTGCTTTCGACCCGAAGCGGAGCGTGCGGATGGAGCGCTCGCGTCTCCACCGCACGCTGCAGTTTCAGGCGTCATCGCGTTCCTGTCGCGCTATGGATCGCATGCTGCGCGTCACGCTGCGGCGAATTCAGCCCAATGGTTCTTGATAACACCTATTTATGAGCACGAAGCAATGATCCCCAAACGCATACGACGTATAGAAGGAGGCATTCCATAAGTATAGTTTTCTGGATTGGTCATCGACGGAAGAATCACGGAGGAAACGATAATCCAAAGCGAAGACGCTCGGGGATACAGTCAGTCTCATCGTGTAGGAAGCCGTCGTCATCCGATCATGTGCGTGTATATATCTAGCAGGTAGTGCTACTGCGGGCAAGCAGCTAGCAGCCACACAGCTTCGTCTCCTTGGGCACAAGCGTGTAATAGCTGCCATGCCTCGGCGTGAGGCTGTTCGACGCTGCCGTCGACGCCAAAGCCACCGCACTCGCTGCCACTGGATGCCCATCGCTGCGTTTCTGCTCGTCGCCTTGGCCACTTCAGATCACACTGCCACCGCGTCCGGTCTGAATGCGTCACATTTCTTCTACAGCTCGACAGCAAACGAGTCCCGATCGCGCGCCGAGTACTGCTGCTCCAAGCTCGGTCGACGGCCGACCGAGCGGTTACTGGCACTCGGCCGGCGCTCGTTCGGGTAGCTGCCGGCTAGGTCGCCCGAGCTGCTGCGAGCGTGCACCGGGGCGAGACCCAGTCCTATCCTATCGGGGTTGTTCTGCGCCGAGTTCGCGTACAAGGGCTTGAGGTCGTTTGTGAAGCTGCCGGAGCGCCGTTGCTGGCTGCGACTGCTATTCGGTGCCTGCGCAAACAGCGACGGCGTCGCAGCACCAGCAGCAGCAGCAGCTCCTGCACCGTCACCAATCACGATATTATCGCGTGTGCCCGGATACGGCTGGTGGTAATAGCTCACATCGGCCTGCGCATCTTCGTTCTCGTACAGCCGGTTGCGCGCCTTGCAGTAGCACGAAAGCACCGAAACAACGGCCACCGTGAACACCAACACGCCGCAGCAGATGATCAACGCGATCTGCCACGTCGCCAGACCGCCGTCGCTCGCTATCCCAGTCCCAAAAGCCGCGCCAACAACACCAGTCAGCAGGCAGCATGATAACAAGCAGAGCAATGATAGGGGAACCACTCACAGGATGTTGACGCGCCGCTGCCCGCTGTTCCGCCCGCGTTGTCACTGGAGCTGGAGCTGGAGCTGCTGCCGCCCGCAGTGTCGGAGCTATCGTTCGAGGCTACAGAGGGAGCAGAGGAGGTAGAAGGAGACGAATCTGAAGCAGCAGGGGACGAGGTGGTTGGTGCATCTATAAGCATGAGGACAGACCAATCAACCCGCACAGAGGACGACGACCAGCGCCAAACAGACAGAAAAAACAAAAGCGTTACCATGAGATGAGAAGAAGCAGCGAGGCGCAGACAGAGATGGCAGTTGACGAGGCCAGACGCAGATACAAAACGTGAAGACAAACAAACAAACCACACGAATCATCACAAAATATGCAGCAACGGGTCAGAACGAACGGGAGAGAGCCACGCAGCGCTATCTCCCAGTCGATAGACAGCATTTGTACCTGTAGAAGAGGTGGATCCTGTAGAAGAAGAAGGCGTCGGAGTGGTCGAGCTGCTGCTGGCACTGGCTGACGCGCTGGTCGAAGAGCCTGACGCATCCGACGAGAAATCGCAGTCCCCACAGTCCGTGCCAAACGCGCACGTGCCGTCGTTGCTGATGGCGTAGCCGATGACGGAGCCGCTCTGCTGGAGGTAGCACTGGCCGCACTGGCAGCCGTCGGAACCGGTGCGGGTGGCGCCCGAGCCACTGCAGCTACAGCCGGCCGTGCCTCCAGAGCTGAAGCCCGTGAGATCTGTCGTGTAGCAGATCGTCGCACATGCCGCCGCCTCCACTACAAGACCCAGCACACACTAAAAAGGTTAGTGCACAAGCCCGTGCCATTATAATAGATAGGCCATCCGTACCTTGCGGAAGCCACGAGGTAGTGAAGCACACCAGCAGCACCGCGATAAGCCACGCTCGCATGGTCCTTGGTTTAAACTGTAACGCGGATAAGTCGGCCTGTGCTGCGTCGCCTTCGTGGCCTAACCGGTTTAGACTATAGCGTTAGACTAAAGCGTAAGATAGGGGGAGGCGAATGCAAGAAAAAACCGACGCCACGAAAGAGAACAGACGCAAGCAAAGAAGACAGAAGGCGGTGAGGTAACACACAGATTGATAGCACGGCCTTCTGCGGTGGCAGCAGCCGCCGCGAGGGTGGTCTCTCTATCGTAGCGTACCTCGAGCTTGCACTGACCACAATGCAGACCGCTACAGGCGGTGGTGTATGGTGGAATCGATCCAGTTCGCTTCAGGCACAAAAGGAACTGAGCGAATGAATGACTAAACCATGCATAGACACACAGGGAGGGGAAGTGAGATACGATCCGGTTAGTCCACTTCGGGGAGCGCAAATGAAACATACCTCGCGCGGAGAGGGGTGGCGATAAGGAGTCCGCGCCTTCGTCTCGATGAAGAGTAATGCTGGCGAAGAAAACGCCGTTCGCGACCCACACACGCCAGAGCGGTTTCTAAAGGCTTTGTGGCCGCTCCACAGTGCGACTGAGAAAGAGACGGGAAAACGAGGGTGAAAAAGAGTCCAAAATCAGGAAGTGCGGAGGAGGAGCACGCGGGATGGAACGTTCAGACCAAACAAATAGTATCACTTTTGCGAGGTAGCGGGTCAGCGTAAAATTTACAGCCGCGAATAGGGTAAACATTGGAGGGTCGCGCGTATTTTGAGTTTTAAATCATAGCGACCATCTCAAGCGATCATTTAGGTATACTATTGGATTATATATTAAAAGATTATTGTGAGACAGCGCCGACAATAATAGACTTTCTGCCAGAATTACACCACTTTTTGCCTGCAGAGAAAGAATAACAAATTTTACAATGGTTTCAAATTTCATCACATACAAAAGACCCATTTAAAACCAATTTTAGATCGGCTATTTTTGTTTTTATAATCGGCTGACCATTCCGAACTGTAAAGTACCCAGATACGGGCATATTTGGAGTTTAGGGAGCACGTATTGAACAATATAGGGTACACGATTTGAAAGTTCATAGTAATTTTCGTCTGCTGGTTGTACTGGATTTTTGAGTCTTCCGGGAGCATTCAGGAACATGTACCAGAAACCATTCCATTATGCCTGCCATCTGACAAACATAGAGTATAGCTTTGTGAGGACTGTTTCCAGCCGCTGGGTAGTGCCGTTCGTTCTTCCGGAAATGAGCAGATTGAGAGTTGTTATGCATTCTGTTGAGACCCGCTTTCAGAGTATGTCAGTGATTAGCCTGATGCATTGGGTTGAATCAGTCGACTTCTTAAAGTAAGTGCACGCAGGGAACAATTCAGGTCGTGCAGGTTGATGGAATAGTACTTAAAACCCTTGCCAAAATTACGTCAGTAGAGCACTTTATGTTGGATGGATGCAGAGTATGGCCTGAAACTATCATCAATATTAAGTGTCTATTGCATCGCTGATCATTCGAGAACGTGTCACTTGCATTCTGAAGCGTCAGTTTGGGCTTGTAACGCGCTAGTACAACTCAGAGTTTGGGTTTCGCCACATTTGTTTAAATTCCACGTTTTTTCTGTGGCACTTTTCTTCGACGCCATGCTCACTGACTGCTAAAGTGGAGCTATTTTCCGATACCGGTACTCGACACCAGAACCCGTAATCATTCTATTGTGGATACATTTTGAAGAGCGGTATGCCATGTGTACATGCATCGATCTGAGAAACATAGGTGCAGATCATCAAGGCCTCGAGCCAAGCGCGCAAGAATAATTACAGTCGTGTTGGCCGTTTCTTCGAGGACGTGGTGCTGGTGGTTGTGTGCATCGACTATTATTGCGCTAGCTGGACCGTGGTGTCAGCCAGGGTCTTCGGCTCGAACACCTTCGACCAAGAAATCATAAGGTTTACCAGGTTTATGAGAAATATGCCTCTTCAGTAAAGGAGCTCGGTTGATGGATGAGCGCCCGTCCCCGCTCCTCACAGTTAATTACCCTAGTCCTAGTAAAAAACCAAAGCATTGCATTTATATAAAACGTGTAGTTTTGCTTGTTCGAGGAATACACACCCACATATGACAGCTGCATAAAGACACACCTGTTTGTGCGAAAACACCATAATGCGGTCTAAACCAGCCATAGGTCATATTTCTGACCTTTAAGTTTTTCATCATTTCAAAGGTATAACATGTGTCATGAACAAATTTTAAACATAATTGATAAAAAGCAGATTTCTTTGGATGGCGTTAATGCAACGTTAACATAGCCGTTTCACAACGTCACGACGGTTTTGACGCAACGTTAACGCCGTTATACCGGTTTACCGGTTCATGCTTTTTGCGAATTTAATTTTTTTCATGACAGGTACGAGACAAATAAATGCAAAGTAACCGTTAGCTTCTCCAAAATGCAAAGTATTTCCGTCAGAAAAAAATAAGTTTCGTTTATGACTGCTCAACTTCTGGAAAAAAAACAGATGGTGTACCATCCGGCAAATTTGTGATTAGGAACAGTTAGGGACGAATCTGGTACATTCGGATTATTCGGGATGGATCGCTTCTGCAAGTTTCCACGCCATCCACAACAGAAAAGAAAGAAGACCGCCGCCATGCACTCAGGAGGAAGCGTCCGCGCGGAAGCGAAGGCTCCACATTCGCCTAAGAGCGCGCACAAAGACCCAACGCTCGTGCGCCGACTCATCCGAGCGCGCTTGGTCGATATCTCCGCCATCGAGCATAAGATGGCGGAGATATCTGACTATTGCGCGCGACTAATGGCTGCCCAAGGAGAAATCGAAGACATTCTGAGCTACGAAAAGGAGTGTGCGCACGAGCTGGAGGCAGCACTTCCAGCTACATCTCTCGCTGAGACTGGGTACGCCCAGTCCTTAATCGAGTTACTCGATGAGCTCGTCGATTCTCGCGAACAGAGTTGAGTGAGGTGGTAAGTCTGAGTCATTTTATCTCGTGTAATTATGCATGCAACATATCGTCCAGCTCTAACCTGTCTCTCTGCGTGTGCACAGGGTTCAAGATGGAAAGATGGTCTGCAAAGAAATGGCGGGGGCGTCGTTATGAGGTGATGTTGCGACGAGTGATGGCTCGGTTGATGGTCTAACGTCTGGATCTTGTGATGGCAGACGTGTATTAGCGTTGCTTGAAGGAAAATATAACGTTGCTCAAGAGAATTGCTTTTGTGATGCGATGTGATTTGATGGAAATGGGTTTTCGCACCAAAGCAACGAACTTGAAATATCTGCATGCACTTTGACGTCTGTGGACTGTGTCTATATAGGATTCCATGCTCACCACGACCCGCACAATTGAATTATCATGGACCCGCTCACGGACTCGAGACTTCTTGACGCCAACCGGCGGCACGAGGAGCTGGTAGCGTTGGAAGAGCAGGAGTTCCTGAACCTGCTGGATGCAGAGGCGGAGCTACGCGGGCTCCGTCTAGACAACGACGACGAAGATGTGGTAGTGCAGGGAGCAATGGCTCGTGCGATCAACTTCCGGGGCCGACTCCAGCAGGCGGCGCATAATACGCGGGAGGAAGGCAGTCGTCTTGTGGAGATGATGCAGGATGTTATCGACGATGGTAACACGTACCGCCAGCAGACGAGGCGCATTCGGCGGGGTACGGCCATCAACGAATATGTGATGACCACTCGTCAGGAACAAGCACTGCCTGCACCCACGTCTGCGCCCACGTCTGCCGGTGGTCGACAGTCCGATCCCGCTCCTGCACATGTCACATTTCGACCTGCACCAGTCCGCCCGCGAGACTCCACGAGCGACCGGAGCAACGGGTACAAGCGGCCCCGGCTCAGCCCTGGCGCTGTGTATGGCGGCGATCTACGGTCTGATTCAGAAGCTGGTGAAGATGACGTGGGCGGTGGCGATGAGTCCACTGAGGACGAGGACGATGATGCGAATGAAGAAAAGGCCAATCCGTAATATCGATTACGTAGGAAGTAGGTCGTTTGCGCCACCCTAATATATTTGTGTCGTTTCCACTTGCTTTGGCTGTCATTTCATTGTTCATTTGTTGTTGAAGTCACACGTGAGGACTTGAAGTTTCCATTATTTTGTCACAACGTTGCTGCAAACCAGCATTAACGTTGCCTTAAAGTTACATATATTCATTTTTTTCACGCTTATTCTTACACACGACCAGAACTCGGACGCACCATCAGCGTACAGCCCGCGCCACCTGTTCCCTCGCATGCTTCGCACGAGTACGCTGCGTTCAGAAATCGTGGCTCGTCGCGGCCTTCGAATTATATGGCGCGAGGTTCTTCCCCACGGAATCTATCGGCATTACTCTCGCCAACGAACCCGAGAGCAGTAATGCGCATGACGTCTTAATATCGACAGATGTCGACGCAATAAAAGTGAGAAGCAAGTGGGCGATGATGCAA
>MBAC02004925.1:0-14325 GCA_001712635.2 Nothophytophthora sp. Chile5
CCTTCTCCTCCTCGGACGGATGACTCACGCCGCTGCCAACGTCTTCGAACGCAAAGCTCAGCAGGTTCTGGAACTTGTGCGTGAACACGGGCGGCGTCGGGTTCTTCGCCTTATGCTTGTTCGGACGCGGCTGCTGCTTCGAGTGGGGTTTCGGCTGGTGCTTCGACTGGTGCCTCGGACCGGCGCTCTTGGCAGCTGCCGGCTTCTCGCGGGGCTTGGCGGGCGCCAGCAGGTCTCCCTCGGGCTCCGCTTCGCCAAAGCGCAGCGTCTTGCGCGTGTCCGTCGTCTGGTTCTTCCGGTTGCTGTGGAAGTGATTGCGCAGTCGGCGGTCGGGCGCCGACGGCGACCCGAAGCGGCGCACGCCGAGCGCCAGGCGCGCGTCCAAGACGCCGCCTCCGCGCTCCAGCAGCAGCGCCGAGCGGCGCAAGAGCATCCACTGGCCCGTCATGCTCGTAGAGCTCGCGTGGGCTTTGGTATCCGCTGAAGGAACTGAAGACGCTTTTGACTGGTGCGAAGGCCCAGGTGTCCCGCATTTGAGGAAACAAGGGACATCTCGTCCCTAAAACAAAAAAAACCATGCTGCATCCGGTTTCTGCAAATGACTCCCAGGAAGAATTCAAGTAGGACTACCTGGAAGTCAGGGATAGACCAGTTAAGTCCAGGCGCCGCCCGCCGTGTGGCGTTCGGGAGGGAGATAGCCAAGCCAAGTGAAGAGCGAAGTGAGACCGCCCCACCCATCGGCGTCGCTCTCTCTCTCTCTCTCTAAGTGCTCGGCGTCTGGGGCGTCTGGAAGGCTGGGCGTTGACATGCTGAGCGTGTCGCTCCTGTTGTTCCGGGGTGTCAAAGCGGGGGAAGACGGCGGGGCGCGTGACGCCGCGTGGCTTCGAGACCGTCCACCGTTGTCCAAAGTGGCGTCTGACACTCGGGACAAGCGGATTCGCTGGTTCCTGCGGCTAGTATCCGCCCCAAAGACTCGCAGTGGTGTTATGCATCCCATTGCGCCCCTGTTGGCGGCGCTGGGGGGCGTTGAGGCGGCTGGAACTGTCCGAAATGACGCTAATTCAGTCGCGTCGTCTTCTTCGCGCCAAACGGGGGCAACGCAATGCAGTGGGAGCGACAGTGGCCGGCAGGAGCGACCAGCCAGCAGTCCGTGTCCATCCACGTCCAGCGGCAGCAGCAGCGACGACAGCAGTAGCAGCAGCAGCAGCGCCAGCTCCAGCTCCACTGCGCAATCCAGCGACAGCTCCAACAACTCGAGCGACAGCGAGGAGGAGCCGCCACGGCCACCTGCAAAGGACAACGGCAGTGGTCGTGGCAACGGAGGAGATGAACAGAAAGAGGAGAAGGAGGAAGAGGAGGACGATGGGAACAGTAGCGACTCCAGCAGCAGCAGTGAGAGCACCGCCGCCGGGGCAGACGAGAGCGACCAGGAGGAAGACGACGGCGTCGTGCTGGATACCGAAGAGGAAGAGACGCCGCTCAAGTCCATGCTCACCCAGGACGCCAGCAACGCGCCTATGCTTAACGAAGACAGCAGCAGCGAGAGCGATGGTAGCTCCGACCTGGAGAACGCGTATCCGCGACTGCCCTCGGCGCCGGTGGACGCGCTCATTGCGCTCCGACGACAAGCAGCACGCGAGGATCTACAAATGTCCAGTGAGCTCAAGGATGAGGAGGTGGCACGTGCACGACAACGACAGCAGGAGCGCCACGAGCTGGCGCAGCGTGCCAAGAGGAGGAAGAAGACGACGCAGACGTCGAAGCGACGACACTCGAAGCAAGGTGGCGACGCCGTGGCCAATGGCTCTGGGAAGACAGCACGCTCTGGGAGACGCCACTCAAATGGCACCAACGGACATGCTGATGTGACGCTAGCGCCGCCACTTGGAGCCGTCCAGCAACAGCAGATGATGACCGAGGACGAGTGGATGGTGGACTGCTCCTGCGGGCGACGCGAGAAGAACTTCGACGACGGGTCGTCCATGATCCAGTGCGACAGCTGCTCGCACTGGGTGCACGCCAAGTGCGCCGACAAACTGCCCGAGGCCGTGGCCCAGGAGAACTTCCTGTGCTTCCGTTGCGGCTGGATGTTCGACTGCGTGTGCGATGTGCGCCGTCGACCCAACCACGACGACGGCCAGCGTATGGTGGAGTGCGAAGGCTGCAAGACCTGGCAGCACACGGCGTGTGTGGGCGTCCCCATGACGGAGGAGCCACCTGACAGCTACCTGTGTCCGCGCTGTGTGAAGAAGGCCAGCCGGCGCAAGGCCGCGGCTAAGCCAAGCGCTGGACACCTGAGGCAACGAAAGCGAGACCACTTGGAACCGCCGCGGCGCGATCGGAAAAGTAGAGACGCGTCTCCTGTGCCTGTGGTGGACATGCGTGCCTCAGCTCCTTCTGGTGATTCCACGACTGCTGTAGGATCCACTGCCACGAACAAGAAGAAGAGTGACGAAGCGAAGCCAGAGAAGAAGGAACCGCTCATATCGCTGCCACCTCCGCCTCTTGCTCCTGCTCCAACTCCTACTCCAGCGGCCTCTCCTCCATCCACGCCGCCGCCTCCACCGTCCACGCCGCCTCCGCCTTCTGTGGCGCCTCCGCATGCACTGCCGGGCTTCGCGAAGCATGAACAGTTGAAGCGGAAGAAGGAGAGAGTGGAAAAGCATCTGCCATCGTCCAAGAGCTCGTCGAATCGGAAACGTGGTCGGCCACATGGCAGCAGCTCATCGTCGTCGAAGAAGAAGCACCCGCAACTGGAGACTCCGGATGTGACGCGACTTGCACCGCCTCCGGCCACTGTGACCCCCTCACCGACGGGGAAGGGCGCCATGATTCGAGGGTTCTCGGCTTCGACACCATCCCTGGGAGTGCCGACCTCGTTGTCAGTGATCGTGCGGCCGCCACTGCCGCTCACACCGCCCTCGGGAGGAGCGAGCAGTGGACACAGCCACAGCAGCCACGGTCACGGCGGCCGCAAGCGCAAGGGGGGCTCTGCTCGCGATCGGCTGGCCAAAAAGCTCAAGATCAAGAAGTCTTCGCGGCGGTAAAGGAGGTCACGTCTTGGAGGAATACATGTTCGTGGAGATCAAGCAAGGTAGCAGATCCAGACACGACGGCCAGGACAAGGAAGCGAGCAGGAGGGGACTCCGGAACCATTGCAGGGCCTGGACGAGGGAGGTTGGCAAGATGGTTATAAGCAATATGAGTACGCACAAGCTGATGTTTATTGGCCGTCGCATCCGCTGTAAGTATAGTGCTATGTCCACGGGTAGAAAGACGGGAAGAGCACGCCTCCTAACACGTTGAAGAGCAGGAAGTAGCTCACCACCAATCGGCCGTAGGACGTCAGAACGGCTGGCGACTTGGTCTTTGCCTTGGATTTGGTGCGGCAGGCCATCGCGGCCGGATGCCAGAAGAGCGGCGGGCACGCGCACAGCAGCCGCGTGGTCACTTGGATGTGCACAACCAGCAGAGCGTTCACCAGCAGGAATAGCCAGTGGACGTAGTACGGCGTCAGAGTGGCGCCTCGCCAGCCGCATCCTTGCTGTTTGGGTCGTCCTGGCACGACGCGGCCTCGGAAATAGCCCTGCAATGCGTGGATACTGAGCACGATGATCGGCGCGGCGAGCAGGAAGTTCGGGAGCTGTTTCCATTCGTAGTAGCGGAAGAGCCCCACGCTCCAGTACTCCTTCTGGATGAACATGTACATGGCCGAGAAGTTGGGCACCACGTCGGCGCACCAGCTGCGGTCCTCCATAGTGACGACAGCTGATGTCGCCACTCCGTTGCTGAGCCGCAAGGCTAGCGACGGACAGTACGGCAGCATGGAGAGCACGAAATACGCCACTTGGGGCCCGACGGCGAGCACTCCCAGTAACGCTGTGTTCATCCAGAAGCCCAGGAATCGGATCAACGACTTCCGAGGCGATGGAGAGACCGTCATGCGGTGCCACGCGATGTACACTGCACACACGACGGTTCAATTAGCGGGGATAAAGACCAAGAAGCCCTGAGTTCGGAAGTATTGAACGTACATGAGAGCAAAATGCCATTGGAACGTGTGGCCGAGGCGGCCCCGAAGAGCAGCGCGCTGTACAGCAGATCTCGGAAGACGCGACGAGACTCTGGCGCATGCGCATGCCGAGCCAAGAAGTACATTCCACTGAAGCTTAAGAGACACATGAGGCTCTCAGAGTAGACGGCAGACATGAAGATACCCGAGGGAGCCAGACAGAAGAGGTAGGCCGCACGTCTTGCGACGGCTTCCTCCTGCAGGACCACGCATCCCAAACGATAGAGGAACAGCGCTGCTAGCACGAAGCTCACGTTGCTGACGAGCCAGCCGCTGACCAGTACGGCGGCGGAGGGATCCAGAGGCAGTAGACGGCTCAGCAATCCCGTCAACAACGGGTAGAACGGGAAGAAGGCGTGAAAGTGCTCGTACTCGTAGCCTCCACTTCGCGCGATTGTCGAGAAGTAGACGCCGTCCCAGTTGGCAAATGCTGCAAGAGGAGACGCGCCGACCAGCAGATGGGAAGACGTGTCGTACGGTGTCACGATTGACGCCGTGGCCAGCGCTAGGAGCGACACGCACACACGCGACGCCGCCGCGAAGGTCAGAACCCTGTGCTCCATGTCGACACTTTCGATCTTGACTTCGTCAGACTGGTAGAATTTGATAAAACCTACCCAAACGCATAATTTAGTTTGATGCTAAAAAAGCACATATCAAGCTAAACTTATCTATATTTATGCACTCTAATTTCATCCAATCACCTTCTAACATGCAATCTATGTTCTATCTCCAAAATCACTCAGTTGAGCTCCTCGAGCCACGCGAGCGTATCCTCCGCGCCGCCTTCCTCAGCGTGTTCCGTCGCCTGCTCCACGGAGCAGGAGCTGCGGACGTGGCCGTACAGGAACTGCGCGATCTCCAGGTGGTCCATATAGGCCGCTGCGTTGAAGGCCTCAAAGCTGCAGCAGGCCTCACGGTGGTGTTCTGTGAGCCACTGCACGGTCGAAAGGTGGCCGTTGGTGGCCGCAAGATCCAGCGCCGTCGGCGTCCAGCGTGAATCGCCTTGAATCTCATCCTGTTCGTCAGCATCTTCGTCGTCGACCTGCTGCTCTTCTTCCACGTGGTTGCAACGATCAAAGTGCAGCCAGCGCAACACATTCACGAAACCCTGGCGTGAGGCCTCGTTCACGGCCTTGGCGCTGGTCTGCCACGTGCATGTGGTGGGTTCATCCCGCAGATACTGGAGGATATCCACGTGCCCCATCCCTGCTGCAGCGTCCATGGCGACCGTCGACGCTGACGAGCTTTGCTTGTACAGCTCACCGAAATGAGCCACGAGCCATTCGACGCAGTCGCGGTGGCCGCCTTGCACCGCCGCCACCAAAGCCTTCATGGCCCCAGTCTCATCGGTGAGATTCACGAGGTCGTTCTCGTAAAGGAAGGCCAGCACATTACTGTGGCCGTTGCGCGCCGCCTTCTCAATGGCCTCCACGGTGCAGGCCGGGAGGTTTCCGTCCACGCCCATGGGCAAGGCCGTCGCGTGGTCGTGGAACCACTGCAAAATGCCCACCTGACCGTATTCGGCTGCCACGTCCATCCACGAACCAGCCGTTTCCTCGCACTTGAGCGACTTCATGGGCAGCGCAGCGATAAGCCACGTCAGCACCGCCGCGTGACCGTTCGCGATGACCGCGTGCACCATCTTGGCGCCGACGCTCTCGAAGAGCGCGGGGAAGTGGATCCCCAAGTACTCCAGGATGTACAGGTGGCCATTACGTGCCGCGTTAACCATGGCGGTGGGCGGGCACTCCTTCTTGTGCGCTTCGCAGAGCCAGCGCACGACATGCAGGTGGCCCTCGGCTGCCGCGTAATTCACGGCGCTGGCAGTGCAACCCTCTTGGCGGTTCGCAGCCAGCCACTGCAGCACCTGCAAGTGGCCGCTCTGCGCCGCCAAGTCCATGGCGCGCGTCGTGCAGCCTTCGCTGCGGTTGTTGTGCAGCCATTGTACAACCTGCAAGTGGCCGCTGCTGGCTGCGTAGTCCATGGCTCTGGTGGTGCACCCTTCACTGCGGTGCTCATGCAGCCACTGTACAATAGGGAGATGACCGTTCTTGGCAGCATCATCCATGGCGCGTGTGGAGCAGCCGTTCAGCTCTTCGGTGCCGTGCAGCCACGTGAGGATGTCCAAGTGGCCGTTACGTGCCGCGAAGTCCATGACCAGCGAGCCGCTGCCCTCCGCCGTCTGCTTGGGGGCCGTGAGCGCCAGATGCTGCACTAGAAACTTCATACCTTCCGCCGCCGCGCGCTCCAGCGTCCACCGGTGCGAGTGGTCCAAGTATTGCTCCATCGCCTGCCACACGTGCGACAGCTCGCTCACACCGTCGCGCTGGACGCACACGAGACGCGCCGCCGTCAGCACCATGTTCAATCGGGTCGCTCCGGGTTGTTTCTGGGGTTTGGTAGGCTGGAAGCGGGGGATTGAAGCCGAGGGCTGCGGCGGGGGCGATGGAGCGCTGGGACGCGAAAGCGGAAGTGGCCAGAATGGCCGCGGGCCTGGGGAGGGAACGATGGGACAGCCCCTCGCTTCCTGCCCAGTCAAACCAGCGTGAGAAGCTACACCTCTTCCCGCATAAGTACGGGTGCGCCCTTTCGCTTTAAGGGATCGTAGCCAATCGGAGGCGAGACGAGAGCTGACACGGAGACGTGATTGGTGCAAATTTGGATGACGACGTAACGACTCTGACGCATTTAACAGAGCTTTCTGAAGACACGTCCCCCTCGTCGATGAGGCCAGATTCGCTGAAGAATTCCCTCCACGGTGACGCTTGAGAGATCATCGTGCGCCACCCAAATCACCAGCCCACTGGGCTCCGTGGAAATCCACCACGACAACGAACGAATCTGGAAACTCCCGACTTCGATGGCCAAATCCGGGGCATTCCGGGAGCAGCAGAGTCCGGAATTAGACAGGTGACGCTGGCCTCCTTCAGCATCTTATCCAGAATTTGCAAGAAGGGTTCAGTCGGGTTTCCTGGCGTGTTCCTACTCCAGCATGGCGGAGCCAAACGTGCACGTGATCAAGCGATACAGGTGCATGAACTGGTAGCCCGACCGAATCCGTTTCGAGACGGCAAACTGAAGACTTGAGGCCGGACCGGGCGCCGAGAGGAGCAAAGATACTCCCGTTACGGCAACTGACTCCCGGCGGTCCTTCACCACGACTCGCTTGGCTCATGAAGTCGGATCTATGACAGACGAGAGGTTGTGGCCAAGACTTGAAAAGATCCCAGATTGACATCTGTATTTATCCAATCATATTCATTGCTGCGAGCATATTGCCCAATGAAAACTGTTCTGGAGCCACAGCTTCAACATCCTTGCTCCTTTATCACCAATCACTCTTCGCCATTTCATTTTACCCTCCACGTTTTGTTGCCATTGGTCAAAACCCTCTCTGACAATTTGTATCCTTCTTCTCGCGATCCTCATTCCCCGTTTCTTTGGGTTGACAAGAAGATCCGAAGTTGATAGAGCGATCAGAGCAAGAAGAACGATGGCGGCGTGGCGGACGGCGGCCTTCCTGGGCATGTTTGGCGACCCGTACCTGCGGGGGACGCCCTACGAGGCCGGCGGCGACCCACAGGCGCTGGCGGGCGCGTTGGGCGGCTTCATGCAGCTGCTACAGCCGCAGCAACTGCCGCCGCCGGACGCAGCCCCGGACCCCGTGACGTTCTCGCTCACTGTGGATCAGGAGCAGGTGCTACAGGAGACGCTACTGCCTCAGCTGGCATTCTGTGGCCAATGGGCGGAGAAAGGCCAGAAAGTAGAGGACGCCAAGCAATTCCAAGCGTTTCTACAGGAGTGGAAGGCCGTGCTGGCGACGCTGGAGGTTGGAAAACCCACGCTCGTGCCTGGCGGGTTCGTCGGGAACACCTCGAGCCACAGTATCATCTACGTGGTTGAGAAGACGAGTGATATCGGGGTTTACTCCTTCACAGTATGTAACAAAGGCCCGGGGGCCGAGCTGTACCACCCGAGCCGAGTCGACGGCGGTAGCGACAAGATCCGCGTGCAACCCTGCATTCAGATTAGTGGCATCCCGACCGAGCGGTTCGTGGACATGGCGTTCTGGACGCTGCTGTTCTCGCTGTGGGTGCGCAAACCGCCTTCCGAGTACCACCGAGTGGAGACCATCTACGACGTGCTGCTTCCGTGGCTCGCGGGCGACAAGCTGCTTCCATTGGCCAGTGAGACCACGGAGCAACGCACACCTACCGACTGGACGAGCGCAGCACTAGGAGGTGTCCACACACCACAGCGCAGTCAGCTGGGGTTCTGCAAAAGCGTCGTGGAGGCCGTTCGGTATTTGTGTCTACGCAGTCACGCCTTCACGAACGACGAGGTGGAGTTTGCCATTCTGTACAAAATCCGGTACCGTTTGTTTCAGCAGGTCCTACGAGACTTGGAAATCGCGGAGAATCCGGCCAAAGCAGTGCCCGAAGGCACGTTGGACGAGGCGTTGCGTGTGCTGTCGGCCATCTCGCTCCAGGACTCGCTGCAAGGGAGCCACACAGTGGCAGATATCGAACCCGACGCAGTCATTGGCATCTATTTCGCACGGTCGACGTGTGCGCCGTGTCGCACATTCACGAAGACGCTGACGGCATTCAGTGAACAGCTACACGCAGCCAACAAGAAGTTTGCTATCATTGTGGTCTCAGTGGACCAAGAGCAGGCAGAGTACACCGCTCTGGTGGAAAACCTGCCAGCTCACACGTGGTTCATGGTGCCTTTCCCAGAAGTGGAAGCTCGGAAGCAGCTCGTGAAGATTTTCCAGGTCACGGCAGTGCCGCAGTTGATCCTACGAGGACCGGATGGGAAGATTTTGACACCAAAAGGCCGAGAACTGGTCGTCTCGGACCCGACTGGAGCCTTCTACCCGTGGACTGGCGACGACTTCGCTCTCCCGAAGGCGACGCTTTCGATTTCGGAGAAGGAATGCATCTCAATGGGCGTCAAGCAGGTCGGCTTGAAGACGCTGAAGCATCATGAGCGCCACAATATCGCTAACCGCGGTCTAAGTCACGTGAACGACCTGATAAATCAAACAGACAGACTGGTAGAGGCCGTTGGGGTTGCTACCAGCGCTGACAGCGGAGAGAAGCGGGATACGACAACACTGGAGGAAGAGTTCCCTTTCGTTGCCCACGCGAATGTGGAACTGCTGCAGTTGCAAGGCAAGGAAAGCGAATATGCCGGGAATGCATCCGAGCTTGACGTGCCTATCCTGGGGAATTTCCTGGACGTGCCCGAGCGCGTCACGACCATCCAGCTTGCTGTGGCAGCGTTCGTCCGCTGCGAGGCCTTGTGTGAGTCCCTGCTGAGACGAGCTGCCGAGGGATCGTCGTCTTCTCGGATCTCCCTGCACCACGAAGCTATCCAGCTCATCACGAGTGTCTTGGTTGAGGTGTTGCCGGTACCAGAGCCGGTTACCGCCGAGGGTGTGGCATCCGCAACCTGCATGTGGCGCCAACCAGTGACGAAAGACTTGCAACTGCGGTGCTTAACGCATCTACACTCTCTCTTGATGATCTTAGGCTCGGTGTGGCAGTCGATGGAGCAGCCGACGCGTCAATTCGACTCGGAGCGCTCGCTTGCGGCATTGTGTGTGCTCTGCATCTACGACGCACTGCTTCGTACTTTAGCGGTGGATGACCCGCTGGAAATTTCTCGCATGATGGAGGAGGAAGGCGGGTACGTCCTGGCTCATAAATTCTGTAAAGCGAACTTCTCGCTCCAGAAAATGACGTCGGCGATGGAGTTTGCGCGCCCGAACTTCTGTGTGGTGCGAGGTCAAGTACTCGCTTATTTCCACAGTCAGGATGTGAAAGGCAAGCGCCAGCTCTTTGAGTACCACATGCCGGAGGACAAGATCGAAGTGAAGAAGTATTCGACGACGCTGCTGTTCTTCCGTCGACTCATGGAGAGGTATCACTATCAGTTGATTGACGTGGAAGATCAGACTCCGCCAACCGAGATGGAGGCGTTGATGGAGTGGTTTTGCAGCGAGGATACACCTATGGCGAAGGAACATCCGGAAGTAGGATTGACTCGCGATCTGGTGATGGTGGTCAAATTCCTGGCGACAATGGAGACGAAGGAAGTGGAGCTCATGCGACGTCGTGTTGCGCATCAGCACTGGCAGATGTGGCAGTTGTCCTTCGACGATTCCTCCTCGACGCATCGCCGTAACTTCTTCGGCATGCGCGGACTCAATCGCATTCTTCATGCCACATTGAAATGGGAAGTCGTGAATTTCCGAGGAAGCGACCAAGACATTGCAGATGTGGAGGTGGAAGGATTTATGGAGCGCAAGGTTTTCTTCGGCGAAGGGCCGATCGTAACTAGTCCCACAGAATTGGGTGCTTTGCTTGTGAAGAGCTCCAGTAATGCTGCATCGGCGGGAAGTCTCCCCTCACTCATCACAGAAGACGACATCATGCATCTTACGGACCTGCCCACCTACCACGGGACACTGTCGGCGGAGGAGTCGGAGTATCTCATGAGCTACTTGACGGTGCCGTACACCAGGATTCCTCTCGTGGCGTCGTTTTTCTCATCCCGGGACCGCGTGACGTACTTATTCAACCCGATGCTGCAGAAATTATTCCGAGCTGTTCTTTTTGAGAGCGGAGACTGGGTCTCCGACGATAAAGCGGAGGAGATTTCGCACATTCCGTTGCGGAAATCCAACCTCGTGATGCACGAAGAAGCCATTCAACGGGTCTTCGATGCCCGCGTTCACCATCAAAAATGCGAAGATCACCTTGGCACCATGAACGGCCTCCTGCTCAACGAGCTGATCCACGCCCCAGAAGCGATTGTGACGCCGCTGTTGAAGATGCTGGACGCTGTTAAGGAGCTCGGCGAGGCTTCGGTTCATTCAGCGGATGCGCGGTTCATTCTGTTCATGATTAAGTTGGGTGTGGACGTCCTCCGTTATATGACGTTTGCGCTCGACCGATGTGTAGCTGGGGATGACCGGGCTCGCATTCAGAAACTGGAAGGCTACCGCTCCCAATTGATGGCCTACGTGTTTGGATTTGCTCACACGACGCTCAACAAGTGGCGATTGGAAGCGGAGGAAGCCAACAACCTGCAGACGGCGTGTGTGATCCACTCGTATCTAGCGCTGCTTCACGTGAGCTTGCGGCCTTCAGAATATGATGCCCAAAAGATCTCCGAGATGATTGGGTCCGTTGCGTATGTGCACAATTGGCACTGCTTTGGCATGAAACTGTCGGCGGAAAGCTCCGACGAGAAAGGTGGCCTCTCGGCTGAAGAGCGACTGCTTCGGTGGCTGCAAGCGCAAGGCATCAACACGTCAAATGTGGGCAAGAAATCCATGGAGAAATACTTGAAAGGCCGTCCACTCTATTTGAAAGTTGGGATGCAGACCATTCAAGCTCCGAGCATCGTCGCGCTGCGAAACAGCGAGGGGAAGGAGCTCCAGCTACCGCCGGGTGACGTCCTGGAAGTGGAGATCTTCGAGACCATCCAGTTGCATCGTCGCTCCATCGTGCGATGGCTGAGGGACCTGCCGAAGCCCAGTCGCGACCAGGTCTTGGGCGAAATTGTACGAATCGCACTACGCTCGACTGAGCCGACGGAGGCGTGGAATTGGATGGAAGAAGTCGACGTGAGCGGTGCTGGACGATACGTTTGTCGCGAACAGGAATTGAAGCTGGATGCTCAAACCGGCGAGATTTTGTGGAGAAACGACGAGCTCAAGCCTGTCCCGGATTCTATGACCCAGTTCGCCGACTTCATGGCCATTTTCGGCAACAAGTCGCTGCATTGCGGCCTTGTCGCTCGTCAGGAGCATCGACTATGGGTGAATATTGTCGGTACGGACTTTCAGTTGGTCGAATGGGATGATCCAACCCATGAAGTGGACCAGGGTGTGGGGGCACCAGCTCTCTATGAACCTGGGACTGCAAGCAATCCCGACGAGCCGAACGAAGCTCCTGAAGAGCTGAAGATGTACTGGGAGTGTCCGGCATGCACCTGCGCTAACTTCAATGGCGACAACCCCAATGCTACATGCGATGTGTGTGGCACACCTCGAATTGCTCGCACCCCACCCCCACCAGCAGATGCTGGCAAGGAGAAGCAGCCAGGCGATGACGGCTTTCGATACCTTGGCAAGATATTCTCCCGTCCGTTTGACATATATTCGGAGGAGGAGCACCCATACAGCGATGAGCAGTGGTTTGTGGATTTGGTCGGGAACGCCCTGCGCCTCATGTATCCTCCGGACCCGGAGGACAAGAAGCTGCCCTTCATGTTCTTCCTGCCGAGGGACCCTTTGTCTGCGAACGCTAATCGCGTGCGATTGATTGGCCATGATCGTGGTTCTGATGACAAGAAAGAGAAGGAGAAGATGGCGACCTTTAAGGAAATTGTGGCATATCGAACGATGGAGGTGATGCACATCTACGCGCTCGTGTCTCACGGTCGTCGGCTGTACCGCAAACTCATCTTCACGTCGAACTCCAGGTTGAGTCTTCACAGTTTCCCTCTCAATATCTCACCAGATGATGGACCCGTGGATCCGGCTTTGCTGCGAGCTGGCGGGGAGCCGAAGGAACGACAGTCAAATGGCGGGTCGCTCGTGGTTTTGCGCAAGAACCACTTGCTAAATGGGACAGAGCAGTTCGTGCCGCCGCGGCTTCTGCAAGGCATCGTTCCCAGTTGTTTACTCGAGGGATTCCGGTTCTGGATGGGGGAAGATGGCCGTATTCGAGGCGAGCCGGTGGACTTGAAATCCCAGTGGTTCCGATACCGCGTTGAGGTGGAGATGACGGAGACTGGACAGGCTTTCATCAGCCGAAAGTCCATTACGACCTCTTTTTCGAGGATTCACAGAGGTCGGCGAGAGGAAGAACGATTTGCTGGCAGCAGCCAGATGCAGCCGCCACCAGCTCCAGTGCGATTGACAGATGCGCCGGCAACGGAAGATGCACGCGGGATCTTCTCTTCTGTGGCTGCCTCGCCCGGTGCGTTTGAAATTCGGGACGATGACGTGGTTCAACTGATGGCCATGGGCTTCTCTTACGCTGGATGTGGCCTCGCGCTGCGTGAGAACCAGAACAACGTGGGTTTGGCTGCGCAGTGGCTGTTGGATGAGAACAATCAGATGAAGATTGTCGCGGCGGAGGCAGCTGCAGAGTCCGGCGAGGTTGCACTCAGCCCTGAGGAGCTATTGGAGCAGAATATCGGCCTTCTCATGAGCTTGGAAGTGTCGCCTTCCCGTACTGTTGTGGAGTATGCGCTGGGTTTATTCGGTCAAGACCTGGAGCTGGTGAAAGCGTGGCTGTCCGACGTTAGCAATCGGGACGAGATCGGACGAGTGGAGGAGGCTCACGGTGGCAAGCAGAACGAGTCGAAAGCTGTCGGGGGTGAGCGTCCAACGCCCGTGCAAGTTGATGACGAAGAGATGAAAGGCGGCGGGGAAGCGGAGGACGCCTTGGAGGTCGTTGAAGAAACCGTGGGGGAAACGCTCTATCTCTTGAGCATGTTGGAGGCCGGTTCAGTGCGCGAAAGCAACGAAGTGATCGCGTTATCCAAGTTGCTGACTCGCGTTGAAGACCTTTCGCATATCTTGGTCTGGTGCACCCGGAAGGACACATCAGCTACCCCTATGACGCTGTCTTCGATTGCCTTCATTGAGCTTCCCAGATTGAAATTGAAGCTCCAACCGGCAAAGGACGCCACCTCTGGACGTATTCGACTGGATGTGATGGACCAGAATGGCTGGTTTGTGAGTGAGTTGACTCTCGCAATGCCAGAAGGAACCTCGAAATACCTTCGTGAGTTGGTCGAGATCGCGCCGGACTGCTTCGTGCTGGAGTCGGACACGACGGATCTGAAGCTGATCTGTCCCAACCACGACCTCTATCGCCCGGCGATTAAGGGAGAGCCGTTTTCTTCGGTGCTGGTGAGCGACCGCGGATCCATGGGATGGCAGCAAGCGATGGAGACGAGGTTTTACACGTATCCTGTCCACTCCAGCAACACGTTCTTGCTTCCGTCGTCACTGAGTTCGACTCTGTACCTGATTCTGACGAGTCTACTCACTCGAAACTACGCCCCCGCGATGGAATTGATCTTGGGCTGCAACGTGGACGTGAAGTTCACGGACGAAGAGAAGCGAATCTTCGATCAACTGGCCAAGACGCTGGATGACCGCCATCCTAATGCATGTGCGTGTCGGATCCGGTTGTCGCTGGGAATTTCCTACAGCGATA
>MBAC02004928.1:0-35074 GCA_001712635.2 Nothophytophthora sp. Chile5
TGGGTCATTATCAGGGCTCCCGCGATGAAAAGCAAAGCTACGGCCGCGACTTCCAGAAGCTCCGACTCACGTCGACCCCCGAGGACCACGAGTTTTGTGAAGAGCTCAGCAGACACACGTCCTACGGATGCGACTTCCACTTGCTGATTGAGAGGGCCAACGGCGTGCTGGGCTCGGGGTTTTTTCAAGTGGCTTTCTACGAATGCTCGGTTTCCCGATTGTCGACGGATTTGCATGACCAGAGCAACCAGAAGCTACAGCGCGCAGATCTTCCGCAGACGATTTTGAAGCGACTGTTCTTTTCCAAGAGACCTGCCAAAGCCAAAGAGGACCGTCCGCCAATCCCGCTCGATCGCAGCGGACTCTGGAAAAGGTCGCCAACCGCACGCTCGCCATCGAATCCCACGGGCTCGTCCTACCCTCATCATGTTTCGGATCATGGCAGTATCGTGGCCTCTCGTCGGTTCCGCAAGAAGGTGAAGCGGGCGCATGAACACAACTTTTCGCGCGGTGTGTACATCGCTTTGCGCGAAGGCGGGACAGTCCAGCACAGTGATTTGCTGCAAGCACTCTCCAGTTGCAGGGACGTTCCGGTAGATGTCGACATCACGCTCTTGTACCGGATGATGGAGGCTGCTGCCGCTTCTGGCAGAGCAACGCCGCTCAGTCCCTCATCTGCTGCAGTTGCGTCGACTGGGGTTGACGCGGACATCCTGCAGGCCAAGCTGACGAAGTCGTTTGAAACGATTCTCTCGAACGTCTTCGCCCCCATTCCAGGCACGAAGTACTACTACTTCACAGGCAACGAAAACACGACGTATGAGGATATGTCCGAGGGCGAATACGACTTACATTTCCTCATGGAGGATTCGGAGGAGGTCGAGAGCGAAGCGCGGGTCGAAAGCAACGACGAAGATGAAAACCAGCTGGAGGATGGCGTCACGGAGGAAGGGGAAGATCCACGGCTGCAGTTCAGCCGGAGCGCTGGTGAGGATGCCCAAGCGGCGGCTCGTCGCCAGTCTTCGTTAGGATCAACCACGATCAATGGCCAAGAACCGGTGACCAATGAGGGTGAGAAGCCTGTCAGCCGAGCGTCTCAAAGACGCGGCAGCTTTGCCCGTGACCTGCCGCCGCCCGTGATCACGTCCTCCGAGGATGGCTCAGGCAGCGAGCAGCACCGGATGAGCGTGGAAGAGGATGCGGAGTTCAACAAGGAAGTGGCCGTGGCTACGTCCAGCTTCTCCGTGCCGTTCTTTTTCCGGTTTGAGTGCCGAGTGCTCAACAACCCTCGCGAGACCCAGGGCACTGCTGCCAATTTGCAAGCGCCAGGCACTGCACCCGACTCGGAGCCGCTGCATCGGCCTTCCAGTACCGCCTCGTATGTGGATTTGCGGAAGGAGATGATCGCACACAACCACGCGCAAGCGCAGATCGCCTCAGCAAGTGATCGCCAGGAGGAATTCAACGCTTTCTTGGCCTCGCTGAAAGGTAACGATCAAGCTCAGAGCTCGCAGAAGACGACCGATTCAGCGGATGTCACGCATATTGCCGAGTGGTTCTCGAAAGCGCCTTCGGGTCGCATCGCTCTGCGCCTCGTCACGCGGACTTTGCCGAATGAACGGGCTTTGGACAGTACACGGGCAGCTCCCCAGATGCCGTTCGAAATGGACGACGGCAGCGGCCAAGCAGCTACGACGAACGCGTTGCCATCGATGCGAGCGGACAAGTTCTCGACGCTGCACCTTTTCCAGCGCCAAGTGCTGACCCGAGCTCGGAGAGACATTAAGGAGTGGTGCAGCGTGGAAATCCTGTCGATTCTCAAGTCGACGAACGAAATCACGCCGGCGATCGGGGCGTTGGTGCAGCGGCTGTTTGAAGACTTGCCTGCTCATGCCATCACGAAGGCCAAAATCCCGTTGGACTTCGTCGCGCGCAGCCAAGAGACTCCCGTGAACCCCCTCGATCTCTTCAAGCGGGAGTTCGAGAAGGGTGATCTACTGAACGTGCTTCATTGCAATGGAGTGTATTTCGTGATCCAGAAGAAGAAACCCGACGAACCAAGCAACGATGCCGATGAAGGCAAGGGCAGCTCGGGAGTCGCTGCTGGCTTTGAGATCCCGTACTGGGCATTCTTTGAGCTTGAAAGCGACCACATCAGCTTGTGCCTCCACCATCCAGACCGCTTCGCCTCGCCCACTGGGGCGATTAATCGCTTGGCAGTTCTCACGCGTCTCCAGCTCGGAGTGCGGGCGGTTTGCCGTCGTGTGAACCAGTTTTTGCTCCTGTTGCAGCTCCACGAGACGCGCACGTGCAACGGACTGCTGTTGCCACCCAACGGCAACTTGCCGTCGAGTCCTCGGTCGCCAAGGCGACGGAAAGAGGCCAGCAATTTCGTGGATGCGACGGAGATGCTGAGGGGAGTGAGAAGCTTCTTTTGGCCGGGGCAGTTCGAGTGTGACCTGCGATATTCCGCGTTTTTCAAGCTGAATGAGCGTTTGGCGCCCAACTTCGCGCTCAATATGCTGTGCACTTCGGCGTTGGAGCAGTTCCAAGTGCACAATCGCCGGCATATTTTCGTGTATCGCGACCGCGACGGCCATGTGTTCTACATGAAGATCAGCATTCACCATGAGGCTGCACCCGCGTTAGCGCCGACCTTGCCAGTGGTGGGAGGGTCAGCGATTGAGGAACGCCATGGCGTCAGTCGATCGAGCAGTGGAGGAAGTGGTGCTGGTGGCTCGAAAGCGGCAGCGACCACGGCGACAACTGCAAGCGTGCCTGGGATTCTGCTGGAAGTGTTCGGTGTTTCTGAAGCCGGCGATGAAGTAACCAATGAGCTGTGTCGACTGCTGGAGAGGAAGTTAGACGAAGCCACGCAGGTCGTACTGATGAAGCTGCTGGCACGGAACGCCAAGTTCCAGCTGAGTCAAACGGACCTGGCGTTCTTGTGTCCCCCTGCAGCTCAGCCGGCCAGTATGGTGGACTATATTCTTCCCGGCAAAGTGGTGGAGTGCGCGACGCTGCTTCATTACCTGTCCCAAACGCTCAAATTGGCGCCGTACATCCGCCCAGCGACCAACAACGGGTCGCTCTCGCGCACTTCGCGAGATTCAACGCATGGGGCGCGTCGTGGAATGCGACGTGGGAGCTTGAGCTTGGCATCCCCGGTGAATGGGCCAGAGGAGAGTATCAAGGCAAGCGAACAGGAGAAGACCGAGAAGCAGTCGCAGGAAGAGAACAAGAGCGACGTCGCTGTGCAAAATGGTGCTCAACTACATCCTGCGTGCTTTGGCGAGTATGAGAAGGCAGTGACGAGCAGCCAGGGAGGTGGAGAGCGTGCTGCAGTCTACGATGCCGCCGTGCTGTCCCCCGTTTATTTCTCGACGGCGGCTTTGCCGATCTTCACCGCACCATCGGCTGGAGGAGCGGTGGATTCGACGGCGGCAGATGTTCTTACCTCTGGAGCAGGTTCTTCGCCAGCTCCTGCATCCCCAGGCCCTGAAATCGTCGACCACGCGTCGTACGTGCTGAATCTGAATCCGGACTTGCGGCTGTCGCCAGGGTTTATGTCCCGAGTGGGGAAGGGCCTCGCGCTGATGCGCGTCGATCTTATCCGCAATTGTCCGGTTGAAAAGCCAAAGGAGGAAGAAGGGGAGAACGATGACACTTCCGAGGGCAGTCACAGGGTCAAGTGCATGCAGGACATTGCAGGACTCGCCTCATTGTACGCGAGTGACACCACCCTAGAAAGCGCGCGAAGCTCGGCCCCAGTGGTGCTGCGGTGTCAAGTGTGGATTCGCGGCAGCATCAACACGGTGGAACTAAGCCACGTCATGGAGGCGTTCTTGGAAGAAGCGCTGTACGACTACCACATCGAGGCCACGATCAGGAAGCTGCAGGTTAGTAGCGCTCCCGGGGTCCACGGAGTCGACATCAGCGACGATAGCGCAGCGGACGGAGCGCTCCAAGCGGAGGCGCTGGACCTTTGCGGTGCTCGTAGCAAGCTGCCATCAGACGCAGATGCACTGGTAGAGCTCTTGGAGAGCGCAGGTCTACTACCGTCGTCTTCCGTGACAAAACTGGGTCTGAACGTGTCGATCCCGCCGTGGGATCTCGGGAACGCGGTGGCGCAGATGCGGAACTTTCTGTGTTGTCTGCCGCCTCATTTACGGCCAGCGGTGTACGCGAAGTCGAACCCCACGAGCAATTACGAGATCGTTGAGAATCGCGCCGAAGTCGTGAGTCTGGATAGCAGTGAGTGGAGACGTCGCCTCGACTCCAGCGGCTTGAACGAGACGCCGTTGCACTACTTCCGATTGGTGGTGAAACACATGGACGCCTCGGACGGCTACGAAAATGTGGATTCAAGTGACTCGGACGCGGAAACGACGACGTCCATAAGCTCGATTATCCACCACATCGAGCCCTTGATGCGAACAGACTCGATTCATTCGGAAATCTCAGACATCGACTCGGTTTCTGGTCGTTTACCGCCCACGAGCACGCCGTCGGTGGTATCCACGTCTTCGTCTATGGTGGCCGCAATGAGTGGACCGCAGTCGTCGTCCCACCAACCGTATCTCCCCAAGAGCCTGGCCTTCTCGGAGAGCGACGTGCTGCTGTATCCCAACAGCAGCCATCAGAAGCCTACGGCCGACGAGAGGGAGCGGTCGCAGCTGTTGGAATCGAAGCGATCCTTCTACTACGTGGTGGACCTGTCCACGAGCGACGGGTTGCGGTTGTACGGGTACAACATGAGCCCCACCCTGGTGGACGCACTGGCCACGCACGTGGCGCGCGTGCTCACATGGAGCGCGCTCCGCGAGAACCTGCTGCGCAGTCTGTTGTTAGAGAAGACAGGTCTGTCCGCCGCTGCTCCGGTGGGCTCCATCGTGCGACAGCCCCGAAGTTTGTTCCTGACCATCGGAAGTACGGAACGAACGGGGAAGAGCGTGGGGAAGAGCATCGCGGCCCTGTGCAAAGACTCAGCGGTGCACTTCATCAAGTACTGGCCACCTGTGCTGTCCATCCTGCAGGGCAACGACGCATTCCCCAAGGTGCTCGACTTTAGTCTTTTGCGTTCGATTGAAGGCACTGCGCTTGGAACGTATCTGAGAGAGGCACACACGCAGCCAGCCTCCGAGGGTCAGGAGCTCCAGCTTCAACGACTGCGTGCGAAGAGCAATACAAGCACACGAGCATCGATGGGGCCTGGGAGTGTCTCGGATCTCACTCGAGAAGTGTCCGGCCAGTCGTCATCGCAACGGAGCGCACACAGTAGCTCGGGAGACGCCCCGTCCAACTCGATGGAAGCCCAAGCGTCCACGAAGACCAAGAGTGGTGGCATTCTAAGTGGCGGCAACTCTGGAATGCTGATGAGTATGGGTATGAAACCAGACAAGGTGACAGCGTCTCCGAGCAAACGACTGAGCGGTGGCAGCGCGGCTTTGCCGTACCCGAGTGGGAACCCTGGCGCCACATCATCGCGACTGCGCGAGGGCACTGGGGCTACCACGGCACTTATGGCAGCACGCGCACGAGCTAGAGGTGGTGCGTTCCCCAGACGTTTGGGTACTGGGCCTGGCATCGGCGCATCAAGAGAGGGCAGCGCAACCGCGACTCCCTCAGGCGGAGATAGCGTCGCCCCATGGGATTTGCCGCTGTCGAATACGAAAGGACCGCGACTGCATGTCCCTGCGAGCGGAGCCGAGTCGAAGCCAGCGACGGCCGAGCTGAAGACTAGGTCTTCGTCTTCAACCAGTTTGCTGGTGCCGACGGAGCACGCTAAAGCTGTGAAGAGCGCGACGTCGACAGATCCGGGGCGGATCAACAGTTCGTGGAAGAAGCGGCTGGAGCACGCGTGGGGGCCGCGCTTTCTGTTCCCGGGGAACACGGAGCGGTGGGCGGCGACGTCTGTTGCGATACCTCGACGCCACATTCAAGCGCTGGAGGAAGACGACGATGAAGAGGACCCTGTCAGCAAGAAGAAGTTGGCGCCGCTGCCGTTCTTTTGCGCGGCACTCGAGAAGCGCTGGGAGGAGTTTGAGACGCGCTCGACGAGCCACACGGTGGGCATGAACCTGCTCGAGAAGCTGGCGACCTTGAAGGCAGGCGAGGAGATGGAGGAGCCCGTGGCGAAGGACGTCGTCGCGCATCTAATGACGAGCGGGCATCTGCTGCTGCACCAGCGCTTCCGCGCGGCCTTTGTGGAGCGCTGGATCGCCGCGGAAATGGTGGGAAGTGAAGCGGGCGGGGATGTGAGTGGCCATCTAAAGGCGTTGCAGTCGTGCATGGACCTGGTGAACATGCTGAGCTACAAGAGCGAGTTCGTGTTCGACCGCGACGAGTGTGCGGTGGCCAAGCTGTATACGGACCACACTGTGCTGAGCATGGGTGCTGAGGCTGGCGCGGACGTCCTCGATCTGAAGCAGCAGGTCGCCGCCAACATGGAGCGGTTGCGTGTCGAAGTGGCGAGCGAGTTCTATCAGGAGTACGCGATTCATCTGCGTGCTCTGGGCTTCCGCCGTCTTCGCACGCTCAACCAGAGCGCCAGACATGCGAACGCGTTTGCAGGAGTGTCTGCGCCGGGAAGTGGTCGAGGCGCCGTGCCGATTGATGGGGAAGCTCCAGGTGTCGAAGGGTTCTCGGAGTACTTCTATCACTCGGAAAGAGCCACGGCAGAAGCTGGCGGCTGGCACGAAGACCCGAAAGCAGGAGCCGAGGAGAGCTACCCGCTCTCTCTCGTGGTGCTGGAAGTGAAGTGCGACCATCGTGGCGTCCGATTGAGTGCCATGCTCGTGAGCTTGCACGATTTGGAGCAGCAGGACTTGCGCTTCCAGAACCGCTTGGCTGCGAAGGGAGGCAGACTTCCCCAGCGAGCAAGTGGCACGTCGGGCGCGAGAGTGCAGAGCGTGGGCAAGTGGCTGCGCGCTCAACTGCAGACGCGGGCGCTGATCTACGGCTTCACGATCCGCTACTTCCAGCAGCACTTGCTGCAATGGGTCCGTGCCGCTCAGGACTTCCACGACGCCAAGACGCAGCACGACAGCGGCACTGGCGACGAGGCCGACTCGCTGGCGGCGAGTCCGCATCTGGGGTGGAAGGACGCGGCCACGTTCCAGAACATCGTCAAGGGTCTTCAGTGCTTCCTGCATGCCTTCCCCGATCCGCCAGAGGACGTCAAACTCGCCAGTGCGACGACGGTGTCTCGGCCAGCAGGAGTCCGGAGTGGTGGTGCGGAGACGGCAGCAACCGCCAGACAGAAAGAAGCGCCGACTTCTTCGCCAGCTGCAGTGACCACAAGTCCTGGAAGCACCGGCCACCGGGCGACCCCGCGAGCCGGGAGGTATGCTCGACGCTTGGCGGCCAAACAGCAGCACCAGACAGCGCTTCAGCAGCCCAAGTCGGCCGCAGCAACGCCCACGACAATGCCCAAGCCGACAGCGACCTCCTCGCTTCCCTGGCACGACTGCTTGGTGCGCATGACGACCGTGTCGCTGCAGCCCACGTCGCTGCAATCGAACTGCTTCGAGTCCATCCTGGTGCAGATTCTGCTGCGGTACATCGCGTGCCATGGCTCCCGCTACGAAGTGCTGGACCTCCTGCAGTTCGGCACGCCCGACGCGGTGGTGTGCCACTCGTCGTCGGGCAGCTTCTTCCATCGCCCCCCAGCCGCTCTCACCTCGCCCAAGTCGACGTCTTGTGTCGGGTACTCGCTGGTGATCACCACCCAACCGCTGACTCGCAAGCCGCTCGACAAGGACTGCATCCAGCTGGTGCTGCTCAAGAGCACTCCCTCGGCTCGAGGAGTCGGCAACGGAGTGCTCTCCCTCGAGCGCGCGCTGGAGGAGGCGCAGCTGTTCGCGCGGGAGCTCTTCCGCGTGGCGGCGCAGCACTACGAGCGCGACCTGCTGTGGGCGCGCCTGCTCTTCGACGACACGCGAGGGCCGGGCGCCGACGTGGCCCGCACGCTGGCGCTCCCGCCCGACCTGTTCCGCGTGGAGGTGGGTCCGCAGCAGCTGGAGGAGTGTCTGCGTCTGTCCATCTGCACGCCGCTGGAGGCGCTGGACCCGCGCCTGGACGAGCTGCTGCGCGTGACGGACGTGTGCTGGCAGGAGCTGGCGCTGCGTCTGCGAGACATCTACGTCGGCCAGCTGCGCGAGTTCCAGTTCCAGGAGGAGGACGAGAGCAGCAGCCACCTCATGCTGCTGTGTCCGGACACGTTCGACCTCATCATCCACCTCACGTTCGTCACGCCCAAGGACGTCGCCATGCCGCCCGAGCTGCGCGCCGCCAGCGACAGCGGCAGCGACAGCGCCGACAGGAACGGCAGTCGACGCAGCAGCGTCAGCGGGAACGGCAGTCGACGCAGCAGCGTCAGCGGAGAGTTCAGCGACGCCGGAGACTTCGTCGACGAGGACCCCGGCGACCTGCGCGTGGAGATCTGTCGCCGGGAGGAGCCGCCCAACAAGCAGTTCACGTTCGCGCAGCGCCGCGCCATCTCCGAGTTCGTGAACAGCATCGTGCACTGGCAGTGGC
Organism: Nothophytophthora sp. Chile5; assembly: GCA_001712635.2. Classification (NCBI taxonomy): domain Eukaryota; phylum Oomycota; class Peronosporomycetes; order Peronosporales; family Peronosporaceae; genus Nothophytophthora; species Nothophytophthora sp. Chile5. The sequence goes on from MBAC02004928.1 coordinate 8,539, forward strand.
GCAGCCTCATCTACGACTGACGCGCTGGTGGTGACGCGCTGGTGGTGACGCGCTGGCGGTGACGCGCTGGCGGCGAAGGCAGGTACCGGATGACGAGATCGGTATTTGGAGAAGTTTTGAAATATACTGACTTAAGATACGAGTCCAGATGCAAATAGGGGAGACATACCGGTAAACCGACTGATTAGGGGATATTCTCGCTCTCCAGCTCCCCTAATTGCCGTCCTCTCGTGATATTCTGCTCGACAGGTCGAGGAATCTCCCCTTCAAACAGCAACCTTCTCTCTGCGCGGGATAGACCTCCGCCCTCCATGTATGCTATGTCGTAGGTTGATCGACTGGAAAGTGATGTGATAGGGGAAGGGCTTACGACCCTCCCTTGGATGGGGAGGCACCGTAACAATGCACAGACCGGCCGCCGCACTTGCTTCCTGCCACTCCTCCGCCCGCCGCCTCGCCGCGTGACCCCCGCTGCCTGCCGCCGCTGCCTGCCGCCCTCATGGCCGCCATGGCCGCCGCCCAGTTCGACGTGGTCTGGCGCCAGGACGCGCTGGGGCTGCGCTTCACGCCCAACGAGAACGACCAGCCCGTGGTCTGCCAGGTGCCGCCCTCCGCGTGTGCAGCCGTGCTGGCGTCGCCCGTGGCGGTCGGGGACCTGCTAGTGGCCTTCAAGCTGCAGGGTCCGGAGCAGCAACAGCAGGAGCTGCAGGCCGTGACGGCCTTCGACCAGCTCGTGACGGTGCTCCGTCGCGCCCAACTGCCCATCACACTGCGCTTCCAGTCGCGCGAGAAGGAGATCCCTTCGCGCGTCGAGGACGCGGATGTCGCGCGCAATTACGTGTTCACATGGGCGCCACGCGAGCCGCTGGGCGTGTCGCTGGCCATGGACCCGTGCTCGCTGCACGCCGCGATCACCGCCATCGACCCGCGCAAGATCTCGCCGGCCTTCCAGAGTCTCCAGCCAGTAGTGGGCGACGTACTGGTCGCTATCTCCTCGGACTCGAAGGACGCGGAGAACACCACGCGACTGGACGAACTGCGCTTCGAAGACATCATCCAGACGCTGCGGCAGTTCCCGCGGCCATGTCGCCTCACGTTCGCGCGTCTTGCCGAGGAAACGTCGGACTCGTCCGGCTCCGAAGACGACTCCGTGCTCTTCCCTCTCAAGCCTCTTGCTGCGCCGACCACGCTCCGCACGCCGACGGCCACAGCTCCGTCCTCTGCTAGCAAAGCCAGTGGCGTCGTGGCCACCGCCAGCCCTGGCTTCCTGATGCGGCCGCTGCAGACGCGCCCCACCTCTCGCTCAAGAGCGGGCGTCCCTCGGCCTCGCAAGCAGATGCCCATCTCGATGCGGCAGAGCTTCCGGATCGACGCCCCCAAGCCGCCGACGGTAGCTGCGGCCCCAGCGAGCGGCGGGAGACCGCACTCCAGCTCGGGGGCCGACGAGAAGGGGTTCTACTCGGTCATGTTCAGCGGCGGCTCGGTGGGTCTGCAGCTTCGAGACTGCAGCCAGGACGACAAGCACCTGACGAACAGTCAGGACAAGACCAACCGCACCAACGGGTACAGCGTAGCGGTGAAGAACGTGACGGACGCGCAGTCGGCCCCCGGCCTGGAGAATGCCACGGCGGGCGACCTGCTCATGGCCATCGGCCAGAAAGACCTGCAGCACCTGTCCTTCGAGCAGGTCCGCAGCGAGCTGGGCGCCATTCGGAGCCCCACGGCGCTGCTGTTCAAGAAACGCAAGCGCGTCACCGCGAACTCGGCGGGCGCCTCGCTGGTGGACACGCTGATGCTCTTCCTCGTGTAGGAGGGAGGCTGGTGGACGCTGATGGACGCTGGCGGAGAGGCCGGAGCGGGCTGACGTACTTGCAGTGTGTATGTGTGGCATGACCCTCGAAAATAAGACCCGAAGCCGCATCCGTTCGGTAATAAATTCGTATTTCGTCCCATCGGAGGATTTTGTGTTTAATTTCGAATCCAGTCGAATCGAATCGCGGATGGCCATTCACGAAAATAAAGATTCACGTTTTGTCCGACTGAATCTGTCGCATGATCCGTTTGCTAAGCTACCTCCGTGCTGTTTAGAAGGAGACTGATCGATTTCGGACGCAGCAAATGAGTCTTCATCATTGGTTGAAATGACGATTAATAACACCTTGGCATTGGCTATAAATAGATACCAACTCTGATTTATACCCTCGCCGCAAAAGAAAAAGGGGGAAGGAACATCAACACCCGAAGAGCTCCCAAGTCTGCTCGTGCGGAAGCGAAGGAAGACACGCGCTTGGTCTCGCTGCGGAGGCTCCCGCGGCACTCACTCGCTCTCAGATCTACCGCAGGCGTCTGCGCGCTCTCTCGCTCCTCTTTCTGCGCCGTCGACGGCTCTCTAGCGTGCTCTGGAGGCGCGGGAACGTTGCATGCCCGACGTTTCCAGTCCCATCGGCCGACATCCAGTGGCTGTCCCCACGCCGTCCTCTATCACGACTTCGGGCCAACAGCAGGCAATGCCCAACGAAGAGAGCGTGGCCTTACGCGCTGCCATGCCCAGTAGCAGCAGCGGCGTCGGCGCGCCACCTACACTGGCGTCACCATCTCGTACACGCCTGCTGGGCTCGGCAGGCGTGGGCGGCGGTCCGGGGGCGCCCGACGAAGCGCACGCCGTGCGACTCAACGTGCTGAACAGCAGCGTCCAGGAGGCCCGCGATGCGCGCAATTCTCGCCTGATCATGGGCGCCATCTCGCTGGTGAACGTGCCGCAGATCGTGGCGGCGTGCGTGGTGCTGGCGCTCAACTGGAAGAGCGAGACGCTGTGCTACCGCATCCAAGTGTGGGTGTTGCTGCACACGGCGCACTTGGCGATCACGCTGGCGCTGGAGTGGATGCTCTTCTATTTAAACGGCGCACGCAGCAACAGCGCGCTGCGCTTGCGCGAGCAGTACATGGCGCCGCTCAGCCAGCTGAAGTACGGCTTGGACCTGGCCGGCCTCTTCTGGTTCCTCGTGGGCAACATGTGGGTCATCAGCGACGGCGCGCGCTGCGACGACGGCTCGGCCATGTACCAGCTGGCGCTCTGGATGATCGTCATCTCGTACGCCAAGATCTTCCTGCCGTGTCTGCTGCTGCTGGCGCTGCTGCCCGTGCTGTGCTTCTGTCTGCCGTGCGTGATCCGATTGCTCAGTCGCCTGCAGGATCCTATGCGCGGCAAAGGCGCCAACAAAGAGGTGCGTCTGCGTTTGAGTCTGCTGTGGCTGTGCACGGGAGGTTGAGACTGATGTGGATTGCTGGTGGATGCAGGCCATCGACCGATTAGAGAGCAAGACGTTCACGACCAACATGTTCCCGCCGGAGGACGCGTGCTGCTGCATCTGTCTGAACGACTACGAGCCAGCGCAGGCGCTTCGGGTGTTGCCCTGCGACCACCACTTCCACAAGGACTGTGTGGACGAGTGGCTGCTGGTGAACTCGACATGTCCGACCTGCCGCAAGTCCATTTTCGACACAGCTTCCGATGGCAGTAGCAACGCTCCAGCCACCAGCGAAGAAGACATGCTGCGGCGAGTGTGAGGAGGAAGCTCTCCTGGCTGACTACGTTGGGCCAATGAGGCAGCGTGAACGCTCGACTTGGCATTCTTTCTCTTCTGCTTGCCTTGCAAATGGTGTTTCTACCCCAGTAGGTCTCTTTGAATGTGGAGCTTTCAGGCGGGAGGGAACCTAGCTTCACTTGCCTGTTGTGGGCATTCTCAGACGAGTCATCAGGACGAGGAAGCTGGGAAGACACGCTCGGGTTGCGCAGCTTCCAGTGTGTGCTTGCATTGCCGCAACAGGTCTGCACAAGCGGCGCATGAAGGGTTTAGAATACGCAGGAGGCAAGGATTGCTGGTGTGCAACAGGTCTCGAATGGGCAAAGCAGGGGAGACGAACCTTGGAGCTTGCGGGTGCTTTCAGCCATAAAGTGCGTCAAGTCGACGGAGTCGTCGACGTCCGGGAGACTCAGGACATCCAGACAATCGACTGGACCTTCCAACGCGGGCTCTTGGGCGGCACTTGAGGTCTTCTCGAGGTCGGCGAGGGCGATTTCGTGCAGCAGTTGAGAGAGGGCCAGCGCTTCGCCGTTGAGGGTGATCAGGCGAGGAAACGTCCTGGACGCCTGATCAGAAGCGCTCCCAGCCACCGGATTGCCATGGAAGTCAAGACTGCGGAGGTTGGGCAGCTTCAGTTGGAAGCAACGCACCCGGACAAGCGAGTGAGGTTAACTGGCCAAGGGAACGTTGGAAGGGAAGGAGAGGCACCTTGGCTGCTAACTCGTCGAAGTCGATGCTCTCAAGCTGATTGTTCTGTGCATTTCAGATGGAAACAAGCAGGAAAACGTGTGAGATCTCGCTCCGACTGCCTCTAGGGAGTCACATTTCCCGGTTTTGCAGCCGAACTGACCGTCAAAGAGAGCTCTTCGAGTGCCGGAAGGACCGGCAAGTTGTCTGCCAGGGGCAACAATAGCGCCATTGAGCTGGATAAAGACCAAGGTGCAGGTTTTTGGAGCGTTTTCGCGGCACGAACCGATGGACGTGAGCTGGTTGTTGGAAAGATGGAGACAGCGCAGCGAGCGCAAGGAGGGCAGTCCTTCCAGCGAGCGAAGCTGCGGCAAATCAACGGGCCGATGTGAGAAGAGAAGGCAAATTCGTTTAGAGTTCCGCTTGCTGGGGCAAAGGAGGACCCAGTCACCTCATTGTGGGCGAGGTTGAGCTCCAGGAGATTCGCACAAGGCCCCAGCTGAGCCAGTCGACGGATCCGAGCGCGCGAGACGTCCAGCAGCGTGACCAGACTCAGGTCGAAGTGGCCGCTCCGCCGCTTGATGAGCTCTGCCGTCAGCTCCATGACTCGGATCGACTGGCTGCCGCAATGCCTGACCGTTTCGTGAGGTCATCGCCTCCGTCGAGAAGGAGGCGCGGCCATTGAGGAGTCTCGGCATGAAGGGAGACGCAGCACGAAAATAGACAGATTTTCATTCTCGGTATTTGCTGGCAAAACGTCATGTATTAACCGTCGCAGGTAATTGGTAAAATAACTTGCGTGATATGAACCGCATGTAAGGAAACCAGTTCAGAAGGATATTCAGTTATGAAGGTCACCTGTCTTCTTGAAGTTGTTTGTATCCTTGGACACTGCCGACTGGAATGACATGGAAGAGCTCCCAGTCATTCAGGCGAGCACGGCGAAGGTGAAGCAATCGCGGTGCGACCGATTGATCGGCGGCTTGTGAGTTCATGACCCCATCGGCTGAGGCAAGCAACGGGTGACCGTCTGACGGTCACGAGCTCTAACTGCCCAATCGCCCACTGTGATACGTGTACATGTACGTGTACATGCAGGTTGGGAAGCGCTGTCGGTCGCTTCGGAGCAGACTCGAGCGACATACGCTTACCGGTACATGTACATGGTAAGCTCACGTCCTTTCCCGACAGGAAGGCTTTCCCGAGCCGTACCGCCGCCGTTTTAATCGCCGACATGCCACGCCTCGCCGTCCAAACGACCCTCCACGGCGAGTCGGCATCTCGAGGCATCAGCACTCGCCGCGCCAATACAATCCGATACAAATCTGGCCGAATAGCCCCCGTCTGGTGGCACCAGCCTGCCTTACGACGCCTCGATCGGCTTTCGGCTCACGCCGGTTCCACATCCCGGCCGTCGCAAACGCACGCAAAGCCATGAGCTGGTACATGTACAAGCACGGCGACACCGCGACAAAACCCGACGGGTTTAACATGTTAAACGCGGCCGTCCCAAGCAGAGGTGGTCGGCCATACAAACGCCCATACAAGACGCAGCCAACGGCGGGGCGGAGAAGCTTCTCGGCGCGCTGCCTGGGGCCTGGGCACCCTATACGTAGAGAAGGAGCGCGGGGGCGCCGGCCGAGTCCTGCCGCTTGCTGCTGTTGCACCTGCGCTTTCGATTGTGGGCGGAAGAGGCCGGCGACATCGGCCGACACGCAAGGTCTCGCCGACGCACGGCCAACGGCTCCATCACGTCTTGTTCGAAATCGAGAGAAGACGCGGGAACTTCAACCAGCCTCCAGAAGGGTTGACCGGCGGGAATTTGACTTGATGTTTGTATGAAATGCACGAGTGAGCATCTCACTTTGGAGCGAGTGCAACCACAGTCTGTGATTCACCAGAAGCTCCAACAAATATAATACCTGTAAAGAGAGGGAACAAATTACGGTACTGACCGAGGCGATATGATTTTTGGACGGAACTCGGAGCAGTGACCGAGTGGTGTCGCCCAGACGCGTTGCAGTCTGCGACCTTGCAGATACGAGGCCCAGGCGCATCTTGCAGTCTGTACGCCTCGGCTCCTCGAACCCAGAGGAGCTCACGGCAGGACCGGCTCATGCGGAGACATCTTCAGTCTTTTGAAGATCAGCAGGGAAAAGCGCTTTTCTTCCAGTCGGCTGGTGGATATATTGCAAGAATACATGCCTTTTGTATTAAAATTCCCGTCCGCGTTTGTTAGTGCGCTGCTGCTTTTGAAGAGAACTGAACTGCATGGTAATCGAGACAGATGCGGGCATGTTGGCTGTTGATTAAAAAAATGCAGCACCGCGCCGATGTGAAAGGGGATAGGTCGATGAAAGATCAAGGCCACAAGCGAAGCGTGCGGCAGCCAGCACGCAAGTTTTCTTTCATCCCACGCAGCTGAATCAACAAGAAACCAATTTGGGTTTCTAAATTTTGTTTATCGAGCGTGGAGTACTTTTACCCGCAGCAGTATTCGCACACTCGCTCCGTGAGTGTCGACAAAGTTCACTTGTATTTACGCTGGGTGTTGAAGATCTTCCTTTTCGTATTCTCCACAAAGACAACGCACCAGCACGTACTGGGAAACTTCAACCACCACGCTTCTGCTGAAAAGGGAGGTTCCGTCCAAATCGCCACCTTTCGATACAACGGACGAGCGAACCGTATCCCTATGGCGTTGAGCTGCCGAGATGATCTCCGACAAATGTCCAAACTTCAAAAGTTCTCAACTGGAAAAATGTAGAATTCGGCTCAAGAAATTGGACGCTCTCAACCTTCAGTTCTCGCCATACGTCACACCAGTCAGTAGTGCAGGAACAGGATAGCGTTCACCTTCGGTTACGTTTCAAGTCGAAAGTTTCGAGTCAAGGAGTATTGACTATCAAATCCCAATAGTCGACACGAGTTTAATCATTCTCCAACATTTGCAGTGACATTTCTGGTGGTAAGTCGAATTAAAATAACCCATGAATGAATTTGTATGGTGCTTACCGCAACAAGCTCCCAGTGCCATGACGTCAGTCCAAAATGAAGATTTTCTATCGACTGCTTTCTGCCGGGCTTGACTGACCAACTTCAACGCGACCCAGGCACCGGAGCTTTCCATACAACCCCCAGTGTGACCGGTCCACTCTGATATCATAGGCCAGTGGCTGCCGGCAAAGCCAGGCGCTCCCTGCTCCTCCCCCCGCGAAATCTCGTGAAACGCAAGATTGAAGCGCCGCTTTAACGCCACGATGGCGACGTCATGACCTGCCGCTCACCCCTTTTCTGGCAAGTCGACCGGCGGTCCAGCAGCTTGAACTTGCGGGCAACCTTCAACCCGTCGGCCTGTCAAAGTTTGAGTCAACCCGAGAGAGTCGCAGGCTGCGTTAGGCAACGGCGCTCTACCAGATGCAACGCGTCATCCGGATTCGGCGCGCACTCATCGAACGACAGCCCCGTCCCTCGTCCCCTTCGATTCGTCCTCCTTTCTCTTACCCCCGAGTGCAAAAAGCGATATGTTCATCGCGCTTCAACGTCTGCAACTCCCCATGGGGAACCCTTTCCTGCAAAACCCCTTTCGTTGCTATCGACCTGCTTCCCGATCGCTCATTCCGCAATTGGCGTCTTGCCCCACACTTGCTCTGCCGTCTTCCGTCTCCCAAGCATCCGAGAAGCTCCAGCAAGATGGCCGACCCGTCCGTCCAGCAAGTGACGCCGCCGGCCAAGTCGTGCGGCAAGAAGGTCCAGGCCAGGCTCATCAAGCACTGGACCGTGCCGGACAAGCACCGCTCCGAGGAGCAGGACGCCGCGGAGGAGTATCTGCTCACCGTGTACCTGTTCAAGCGCTACATGACGCTGCCGTGGATCAAATTCAACCGCTGGTACCTCTTCTTCGCCAGTTTCCTGGTGCAGTTCTGCATCGGCTCGCTCTACTCGTGGTCCGTGCTCAATGCCCCCATCGACACGCTCATTTACGACGACAAGACCAAGGGCATGGCTGTGAACGCGTTCTACATCGCCGTCGGCGTCTTCGGTACGTCCACTGCCATTATGGGTCCGTGGATCGAGCGCAACGGCCCGCGCGCGGGTGTGCTGCTCGGCGCGACGTCCTTCCTCATCGGCTGCATCATCGCCTGCATCTCGCTGCACGCCAAGTCGATTGTGGGGCTGTACTTCGGCTACGGACTGTTCTGCGGCTTTGGCAGCGGGTTGTGCTACATCTCGCCCGTGTCGGCGCTGCAGAAGTGGTTCCCGGACTACCGCGGCGCCGCTGCTGGCTTCGCAGTGGGCGGCTACGGTGCTGGCTCCGTGGTGTGGGGCAAGGCGTACCTCCCCATCATCCGCGCGACCAGCGTGCCCAACATGTTCCTCGTCATTGGCTGCGTGATGACCTTCACGCTCTACTGCTGCGCCGTGTGCCTGCGTAACCCGCACCACGAGTTCCACGTGGCCGGCCTGAACATGCACGGCGAGGTCGTCCGCGAGGCGGAGGAGTCGTTCCAGCGTGGCGAGAAGCTGAGCGTCATGTCTGCGCACGAGTACGAGTCGATCATGACGCCCAACGCCAAGGAGATGGACGCGCTCGTGGACCCCAACGCGAACAACTCGAACTCGCAGGTGAAGAAGCTGACGCTGGTGCAGGCCATCACGTCGCCCGACTTCATCTTCCTCTACATCATGTTCTTCGGCAACCAGCTGTACGGCCTCATCGTGCTGTCCAAGCTCTCGACCATGTGCACCACGCTCTTCGGCAAGACGGCGGACCAGGGCGCCGACATCGTGTCCATCGACGGCGCGTTCAACTGCTGCGGCCGCCTCATCTTCCCGCTCATTTCGGACTTCATCGTGCGCAAGTTCAACGTGGAGCACGCGTTCGCCCGCAAGTGCATGTTCTACTACGCGCTGTGCTCGCAGATCGTCATCATCGCCGTGTTCCCGACGCTGATCCGCAACGAGAGCTACACGGCCTTCGTGATCCTGGTCTTCCTGCTCACGGCCAGCTACGGCGGCGGCTTCGGCACTATCCCGTGCTTCCTGACCGACATGTTCGGCGCCTTCAACATCGGCGCCATGCACGGCTTCATCCTCACGGCCTGGTCTCTGGGCGGCGTGGCTGGCGGACTGACGTTCAACGCCACGTACAACTCGGCCATCAAGTCGGGCACCACGCCGGACGACGCCTACGTGAACAGCATCTACAAGATCCTCACGGTCGTGTGCGTCACGGGCATCTTCATCTTCCTGGTGCGCACGAACCCTGTCGACCGCTTCGCCAAGGGCTACCACTACAGCCTGTTCGGCAAGCGTGTGATCAGCATCAAGCCCAAGGAGAGCAGCGACAACAAGGACGACCTGCTGCAGAGCGAGGCGTAAGGCAGCGGGCGGCGCCGGCGATGGCCAGACTCAGTCCCCAAGCCTGCGCGCTTTCGATATTGTAATGTGGCATGTAGCGAACGAAGAGCTACTAACAGTTTAAATATACTCGTCTGAAAACCGACTGCAAAGTGCGAGATCTCGTTCGAGAAAGTCTATCGTGGCCGTTCTGATGATGCGAGCAGCCTTGACGGAGTGCTCTGCAAACGAGCGAGCGTGCAAATTCAGGATGGCTGGAAATTGGGCGATGGTGTGTGGGTTCCCTCCCACACTGCACCTTTTTCTCGCACTCCAACCTCTTCTCTCGTCCCGAAATGCCCTTTCGCTTGGACTGGTTCGACACAGGTTCAACATCGAATCGAGCAACCAAAGGAAGCAATATCTAAAAGGAGGCGAAGGCGAGCGCAAATCTCAACCTCCTTGTTGCAAAATGTAGACAGGTAAATTTGCGGACACTTGCATGCGTTAGGATGGATATTCGGAGGTGCAACCACATGAAAAATATGACACCGCTGCCAATATTTCCTAGAAGAAGCTCATACGCGTATCGATCAGATCGATGCGTGTGCGACCTTGCAAGCACGCCCATGAGCTTGGCTACATTGGGCATGCGGTGCTTGGAGCATGTGCATGCAGAAAGACGTCCAACATGAGGGGATAGTGATCAGCACCTTGCGTTTCCTGGGACCGCCGGTGCAAATGAAGACGCGTCCCACCGGAAATGACACAGACAAGCCCGCCCCTCTTTCGCGTTGGCAGTCCTTCGAGCGCAAGTCAAGGAGCATTGCATGGCATAACAAGCCTATGCATGCATAATACGAATGCTTTGGTATTTGCACTCGGGGCATGCCACGACATAAACTGCTTTTGAGTTTGCTAGCTTCGTTGATTTGATGACATCACGGAACACAAGGGTTACAACACTAACGATCACTTTTGCTTTATCTGCGGTGTATCATGGTTGCCTTGACGAGTAGCCTTATTTTTGTACGATGTTCACAAACCAAAACGTGACGTTAAACACCACAGGTTGCACGCGTCGCGCTTGCGTTTCATCAGATCACTAACAATGCCGCCTTGTTAAACAAACCGTGACGCCTCACACCAAAATGATATTTGGTTGCACAGCAAAGCCTGCGTGTCGTTCAGCATCATCCGACTCGGAGGTTCCAGGTACCAACAGTTTTGGACGAAAGAGGCAGCGGTTCGAGACCGCATTCCACGATAAGTGAGCTCAATACACCTTAAAATATCTCTAAATCCATTTTACACGAGGGAGCGAATAGCACGCAAGGACCTTCTCCTCACCATCTATGATCAATTGTGTGCCTCCTTCCATTTATCAGAATACACAGTAGCATATTAGATAGCATTTCGCGCGGTGCATCTTTGCCGGCGCCATACGAGCATGACCGCCATCAAGCTGATGGCATCGACACGAATGTGGTAAATGCACCGGTACGTGTATCGTATCCTGGGTCAGGATCTCCGAAATGTGGGAAACAATCGGCCGACACGCAAGCTCAAAAGCGACTGAGCTCACCGTCAACTCTTCGCTCCAGTGGAGACACCCCGCTGAAGTGCCACTCCGACCCGGAATTTCGAGTCGAAGCTCGAGTGATTTGGTCCGTCCATCATCGTTGCCGTTTGACACGCGGTGACGCAGTCTGCAGTGAAACTCATCCAAAAGCTTTACAAGTCTCACGTCTCCCAGCACGCGTTGGAACACACATTGCATCTTGATCTGAGGCTGGAAAGCTTTCCAGTTTTTGGAGGAAATCAGCAAAAATGCAAGGTGCGCTGGCACATTCACTCTACACCCCATGACACTCGATTGCATGTGGGTTGAGCCATGCCAGTCTCTTCTTGATATGCACTGGCCTTAATCCTGATTGCATGCCAGCGGGCTCTCTGTTCTCGTTCTGTCCGAGCTCTTCTCTCTCTCTCTTCTATCTGGATACGCTTCCATGCCCATCGATACTCTTGAAGGGTGACCACCGATGAACTGGCAGGCGCCATCCACTTTTCGAACAGCACCTTTCGTTGCGAACGCGACACGGTGGTGGGATTTCCTATTTTGCTGACACTTTCGCGAAAACATGCAGCTTTGAAAGGGAGATCGCACGGATGAACACTGCACCATACAATACAATGGCGAAGCAGAGCTTGACTGGAATGCAAGCGTAGCTGCCATCAAGATCCATTCGTCCAAGCTCTGTTGGAGGTGACGCTATCGCAGCGAGGATATGGCGCGGGACACGCACGACGTGGGATTTGCCGATTAAATTTAATTTCTATCACATCTTTAATCTCAGAATAGCGCAGAAAACAGCCCCAAATGCGGTGCCGCACCATGTCACATTCGCAACCGTTTTACGTATTATTGCAGGTACGTTGACACAACAGTGTATCCGTATACTAAACTGATTTACAATCGGATTGAGAAGGTTATCCATTTCACAAACACTTTGGATCGTCATTTTCTCTGATTTTACGTAACAAGGCGCACCCTGGATCGACATCGCAGAACAAGGTGCTGTCCGCACCCGTGTCACCCGAGGAAACGCAAGATAAGTCGCTTCTTCGAGCGACGTCCCACTTGAACTTGAGCAGCAGGCAGTCACCACCTGCACACGTTGAAGTCTCTCGGACGACGCGAGAGGAGCAGCTCGCTCGAATAATCATGGCTTCCTCGTTGCACGAAGTCCAACCTTCTCCGCTGCAAAGCGAAATGCCGGTGGTAAACTACAGCGTTTCACTATGCTCCCCAGTAATACACTGAAAAAGCTACCTCGCAGATCGTACTCCACTTCGAAACCCGTCGAGCCGCCGCTGCTCTCTCATTCTCCAATTGACTCGCTAGCCCGCAAGTCTCCGTCCTCCCAGCCCTCAAGCTCCAGCCAGCGCCAGCCGATCACCATGGGCGTGGAAGACCCCGCCGCCGTGCCCGCCACCGTTGCGGAGCCCAAGAAGACGTGTCTTCAGGCCACGCAGGCGCGGATCGCCAAGCATTGGACGGTCCCGCAGAAACACCGCTCGCCCGAGCAGGACGCGGCCGAGGAGTGGCTCGTGACGGTGTATCTGGGCAAAAACCGCTACTTCTCGGCCCAGTGTCTGCGCTTCTCGCGCTGGTACCTCTTCTTCGCGAGCTTCCTGATCCAGTTCTGCATCGGCTCACTCTACAGCTGGTCCGTCTTCAACAAACCCATCGACAAGTACGTGTACGGCGACGACAGTGCTGGTCGAGCGGTGAACGCCTTCTACATCGCCGTGGGGATCTTCGGCACCACGACGGCCATCATGGGGCCGTGGATCGAGCGCAATGGCCCACGAGCGGGCGTCTTGCTCGGCACGTCGTCCTTCCTCCTCGGCAACATCATCGTGGCCATTGGCATCCACTTCAAGGCCATCGCCGCCATCTACATCGGCTACGGCATTTTCTGCGGCTTCGGTATGGGTCTCTGCTACATCTCGCCCGTGTCGGCGCTGCAGAAGTGGTTCCCGGACTACCGTGGCACGGCTGCAGGCTTCGCGGTGGGCGGCTACGGAGCCGGCGCCGTGGTCTGGGCCAAAGTCTACCTGCCGTGCATCAAGGCGGTGGGCCTCTCGTCCACTTTCATCCTCATCGGCTGCGTCATGGCCTTCGCCATGTACGTGTGCGCCATCGTGTTGCGCTCGCCGCACCACGAATTCGTCGTGAGCGGCCTCAACATCCACGGTGAGGCGGTCGAAGAAGCCGACGAGCTCATCCACCGCGGCGAGAAGGTCAGCGTCATGTCGGCGCACGAGTACGAGTCCATCATGACGCCCACGGCGCAAGAGGAGAAGGAGGCGGTGGAGCCCACGACGGCCACCAACTCGCTGGTGCGCAAGCTCACACTCATCGACGCCATCAAGACCATCGACTTCTTCTGCATGTACGTCATGTTCTTCGCCAACCAGATCTACGGCCTCATCGTGCTGTCCAAGCTCTCGAGCATGTGCACGGACATCTTCGACAAGACAGCGGACCAGGCCGCCGACATCGTGTCCATCAACGGCGTGTTCAACTGCTGCGGGCGCCTCGTGTTCCCGCTCGTGTCCGACCTCATCATCCGCAAGTTCAATGTGGAGCACGCCTTCGCTCGCAAGTGCCTCTACTACTACGCGCTGGTCTCTCAAGCGATCATCGTGGGCACGATCCCCACGCTCATGCGCAACAACGAGTACTCGGCCTTCGTGGCCGAGGTGTTCATCCTCACGGCCAGCTACGGCGGCGGCTTCGGCACCATCCCGTGCTTCCTGACCGATATGTTCGGCGCTTTCAACATTGGCGCCATGCACGGCCTCATCCTCACGGCCTGGTCCATTGGCGGCGTCGTGGGCGGCGTCACCTTCAACCACACGTACAGCAGCCAAGTGGCGGACGGCATTTCCATCCACGAGGCCTACATCTACACGGTGAACAAGATCTTCATCATCATCCTGGTCGGGCTCGCCATCCTCTTCTTCGTGCGCACGACGCCGTCGGACCGCTTCGAGTCGGGCTATCACTTCAGCATCTTCGGCAAGCGCGTCATCAGCATCAAGGGCAAGGAGGAGCCTAAGAAGGAGGAGCCGCTACTGCAAGCTGCGTGAGAATCTGGCAGCGGAGAATGCATGGTAGACAAAGGTCCGTGGAGCTGGCTGCTGGGATCGGTTCGTCTTCTTTATAGCATGGTGGAATGCAAGTGCGAGTGTATGTAGATCCGAAGTAGTAAGTGCTGAATGCATCTCGGTTGAACGACAAAGGCACCGCCTCTTCTGTTTGAGTTATGCGTGGCCATAGTGGCCTTGTTCGGGTGTTGCAGCGGCGATCCGTTTGTGCAACAAAGAGCTTGGGGGACCCTACGTCAAGTCCCTTCTCACCTGTCTCGACGATCCAAGACCTGTGCCAACTGCACTATTGCTGACGGACAGTCCTCAGCCAGTGGTACTCGACACCTTTACCGATGTGTATCATCGATGCGAATGGTGTGTGATCGATGTCTCGCGAACACGCCCGATCGATTTGCCAGCTACTAGTACTAAAGCCCAGAAACAACCTCGACTCCGACGACAGAGCGGTTGGTATGCATCCTGCAGAATCCGATATCGGCGATGTCTCCCTGTCCAACGAGGACGTGTAGATGCCTCCGCCGCGTCGGGCGCGTTCAGATGGCATCTCTGCCCACTCAGGTGGCGTCACCGTCGACGGTTTGAAGCATTGCAGGCTTCAACATCCATGCTACAGCTTTGTTACAATGTTACCTGTATACTGAAACAATCAATATCACAATTTCGGCACCTTTCATATCAAGCATAGAGAGCTCCGTCCTCTTGCTCTCGAGGTGGGTGGAACGCTCCTTCAACCTTGCGTATTCGCGGCACGAGTTGTCGCGTCGGCAGCCCGGAAGACACCCGCCAGGCAGGTTGGTGACTTGGCGCTCTCGTGCCGTCGAGAGGCAGTGGGAGCCGATGCTATCGTTGTGTGCAGTTTGTTCGTGGCAATTTGTTGAACCTGATCTCCAGACTGTGCAACATGCTTCTCTTGAGCCAAACCCGCACATCGAGCGGGGAATTTTCACCATACCACAGTGGCCAATCGCCAGTATTGGCACTGCATGTGTTCGTGTTGAACCTTGGGATCTGCGCACGTTGAACACGTTGAAGTCCTGCGTCGGTGGCGACAGGATGGGTGGGAAACACCAGGCCAGTTGGTCGCCCAAGTCTTGGCCACGATGCAACAGCTGGGTGGAGGCGTCAAGTTCGACATTGCGAAGGGCCAAAGTCTCCTTTGACGAAACGGTCTTACAAACACCAAGTCTATTTCCCTGAACCTATTTTTCAGCGACTGTGGCTTGCATGCTTTGGCCAGATAAGAAATCGCGTCTTTCCATTTGCCGCCCCTTTTTATAGAGATCAGACGCTCGGAGCGATTACTACTGCAAGCTGGACGGCCCATTATAAGCAGCCCTGCTGTGGTAAGATGGCTCCAGCTGTCACCTCATCAGGCAGGTGACGACAATCCCTCCGTTGCTCACCATCCGAGCGTCTATGCCGGAGCAGAGAGCTCGTTTCTCCCCAGGAGGAGGGACTTCAGCGCTCTCACCCGTCCAACTCTCTTCCATTCCTCGTTCGGCGAGCTGGTGCTCAAGCTCCGCACCGGTCGCTGGTCCTCGCTTCCAAACTCGAGATCAAATCCCATAGTAGAGTTTCGCTACCTTCAAAGATGGCGCCGAACTACGCCCATAAGCCGTGTCTGCGCAGCGTCCAGGAGAAGATCGCCGGCCATTGGACTGTGTCGCAGAAACGCTGCTCGCCCGAACAGTACGATGCCGAGGAGTGGCTCTTCACCGTCTACCTGGGCAAGGACCGCTACTTCTCGGCCCAGTGTCTGCGCTTCTCGCGCTGGTACCTCTTCTTCGCGAGTTTCCTGGTCCAGTTCTGCATCGGCTCGCTCTACAGTTGGTCCGTCTTCAACAAACCCATCGACAAGTACGTGTACGGCGACGACAGTGCTGATCGAGCGGTGAACGCCTTCTACATCGCCGTGGGGATCTTCGGCACCACGACGGCCATCATGGGGCCGTGGATCGAGCGCAACGGTCCGAGAGCCGGCGTGGTGCTCGGCACGTCGTCCTTCCTCCTCGGCAACATCATCGTGGCAATCGGCTTGTCTTACAAGGCCATCACCGCCATCTACATCGGCTACGGCATCTTCTGCGGCTTCGGCATGGGTCTCTGCTACATCGCACCGGTCTCGGCGCTGCAGAAGTGGTTCCCGGACTACCGCGGCACGGCTGCAGGCTTCGCGGTGGGCGGCTACGGAGCTGGCGCCGTGGTCTGGGCCAAGGTCTACCGGCCTTGTATTGAAGCGGTGGGACTCTCGACTACCTTCCTAGCCATCGGAGGAGTCATGGCGCTATGCATGTATCTGTGCGCCATCATCCTACGCACTCCACACCTCGAATTCACCGTCGGGGGACTCAACATCCACGGTGAAGTCGTGGAAGAGAACGAGGACGACAAAGCCAGCGTCGCGTCCAAGCACGGATACGAGTCCACTACCTCGCAGGGAGAGATGGAGCCCGCGCTCACCACCAACGCTCAAGTGCGGAAACTCACCCTCATCGACGCCATCCGGACCATCGACTTCTTGTTCATGTACCTCATGTTCTTCGCCAACCAGATCTACGGCCTTGTCGTGCTGTCCAAGCTCTCGAGTATGTGCACGGACATCTTCGGCAAGACGGCGGACGAAGCGGCCAACATCGTGTCCATCAACGGCGTGTTCAACTGCTGCGGGCGTCTGCTCTTTCCGCTCGTGTCCGACCTCATCACACGGACCTTCGACGTGGAGCACGCGTTCGCCCGCAAGTGCGTGTTCTACCTCGCTCTAGCGTCGCAGGTGGCCATTGTGGGGACCACACCAACGCTCATTCGCAACAACGAGTACACGGCCTTCGTGGCCGAGGTGTTCGTACTCACGACCAGCTACGGCGGCGGCTTCGGCACCATCCCGGCGTTCCTCACGGACATGTTCGGGGCCTTCAACATCGGCGCCATGCACGGCCTCATCCTCACGGCCTGGTCCATTGGCGGCGTCGTGGGCGGCATCACCTTCAACAACACGTACAGCAGCCAAGTGGCGGACGGCATGTCTATCGGCGACGCGTACATCTCCACGGTGAACAACATCTTCATCATTGTGGTGGTCGGTTTCGCCATTCTTTTCTTCGTGCGCACGACGCCGACGGACCGCTTCACTCCGGGCTACCATTTCAGCGTCTGCGGCAAGCGCGTCGTCAGCCTGAAGGCCAAGCAGACGCCCGTGAAGAAGGACCCGCTGCTGCAGCTCATCTAGAGTCGCAAGTGATCTTGCTTGTGTGTCGAGGTGGTGCTGATCCAGTGCATGTAGCAAGTGTAGTTGCTTTGTTAATTAAATTTGGTGCTCGTTTCTCGCAAATCTCACACGACCGACGCCACGCATCTACCGTGGTAGATGCGTCGAACTCTCCGGCTATGACAACTACCCGTTCAAAACGCCACCCACGGGCACGATGAAGGCTGGCAACAAGGTGTGCAAAGCGACAAGCACCACGCTCCGCAAGACGCTGTCTGCCCGCTTCAAATGTACATGCAACTTGATATATTCTTGTTTCGTTTCTCAGTTTATGTATATTGAACTCGGTTCGACTTGTGATTCGGTGATGTAAACGTGTATGTAAACAATAATGTGACGGCTGACTTTTTTTACTGAAGCGCAGTCATCCAGTTCGTATCGGCCACAAACAAAATACATAATTCATTTCAATGAGTTTCCACATTTGGGTTCGACAAGACTGCAGTCTCCCTCGTGCGCACTGAGCATCGTTCAATACGAGGCTGTGGAGCACGAGTTGCCAGCGCGAAGGGCACACACACATCCGTGAAGAAGACACTCTGCCATATCGTGCCTGGATTGTGGCGGACGAGCCAGCTACCGGTACTTTCAACACAGATTGTTTTCGTTTTGCTGTAAGATAAGCTCGAGTGGTTTTTGCTATGCTCATCGGTACCAGGTATCCGCAGAATGGCGGGTGGCGTCGACTGGATCGAAGATCGGGACCTGTGCCATCCGACAAGCCACATCCTAGAGCAAAAACCGACTCGCTAAGTGTGTGAGAAACGTCGTTGTTGTACGTGTTACCATATTGAAGGAGGTCAATACGGAGCGTAGGAGTCTGGCCTAGGTTGCCTCGGCATTCCTCAATTGGCGAACAGCAGCACAAGCACTCTTAAGTCCGACTCCACTTTCCTTCCGCCATGGCCAGCCGATTGACACGCATGCTGTTTGTATTGCTAGCTACAGTCACGCACTGCGCCGCCAGCATCCCTGAATGTAAGTTGATAGATCTCGTCATCATTGAGGGCCTCGCGAACTACGACTTGATCAAGACCTACCGTGCGATATGCAACACCACCGGCTACGACATCTATCCGTTCAAAAAGCCCCCCACGGACACGATGATAGACAAGGTCTGCGATAACTGGTTTTGCCAGCAGGCTCTCTCGATGTTTAGCTCTGCGAAGGCGTTGCCCAAGTGCATCCTCAATATCAACGGAGTGCTGGAGACCGCAGGCCAGCACCTCAAAGATATCTGCGCGGAAGCGTGACCTAGAAAGGTACATCTACTTGAAGGTTTCCTTTTGTTTACCGTACACTTTAATGCGATTGAATTTTTCGTCCGTTGTTGTGCAACATGTTCATTATTTTTTTTAGATTTGTCTGCTATATTTTTAGCCATGCAAGCACCCTCCGATTGTGGCCCAAATGTTCGCCGATATCCGGACGAAAATCTGCAGAATCTCAAACTCATAAATCATGCCAGCGACGGACCGCACATGTCACGTCCACACAAGGTGCCATCTTCACTAGAAGGGTCGACAGGAAGCGTGGGGCGTCGGGGCTGCAAAGGCAGTCCTCATCTGGCGAGGAGTAGCACAAAGCTTTGAATTCGGATTCCTCTTTCCCTGCACCATGGCCAACCGATTGACGCGCACGCTGTTTGTACTGGTAGCTACTGCAATGTGCTGCACCGCCAGCCCCCCCGACTGCAAATTGAAAGACCTCGTGGTCATAGAGGGCCTTGCGAACCGGAGCCCAATCATGACCTACCGTAAATTGTACAACGCCAGCGGCTACGACATCTACCCGTTCAAAAAACCTCCGACGGATGCGCTGGTGAAAAGGGTGTGCACGAGCTCGTTCTGTCAATCAGCGCTCGGCTCGTTCAGCAAAGCTGCGTCGCTGCCCAAGTGCATCCTCAACGTCAATGGCGTGCTGGAGACGCCAGCGCAGCACCTCGCAGACATCTGTCCGTCCTGATGCAGTGTAGTACTACCTTCGTTTGCCATGTAGCGAACTTGTGTCGCATCTTTGCTTGATGTAGCACAACGTCAACCGATTGGCAAGCAGCGCAATAACTTTACTTGTCAGCTTGCGGCGATCTTGGCCATCGAGCTGTATCTTGGTCTGGTGGAACGGCCCGCATGAAATGCAGCCAGTCGATATATCATCTGTATTGGACCTCGCATCACGCGCACTGGAGCAGGTCGGCCATAAGCGCTTCCAGTCCGGCAGGACATTCCTCGATTGGCCAGCACCACTACAAACGCTTTCGTCCAGATCTTGTCCCCATTACATGTTGATCCGTCTAATACGACCGCTCCTCGTGCTGGCAGCGATCACGCGGTGCTGCACTGCTGACCCCCGCCAATGCGAAACTCGCGATTATGCCACCATGGTCAACCTCGTGAAGACGAAAAGGCCGATTGCGACCTTCATCAGCTTGTGCAACACCATTGGCTACGCCATCTACCCATATCATGAGCCTCCGGCGGGTGCACTGAAACACACGATATGCAATAACTGGTTCTGCAAATCGGAGCTGGAGTCGATTAGCAAAGCAGAGAGCCTGCCCGATTGCATTCTCAACCTCAACAAGATCCAGAAGACGCCTGCGCAGCACTTCAAAGACACATGCTCGTCGTCGTAGCTAGAAAACGATTTACTTGTTCACGATATATTCTCCTAACACGACGTACACCATTCGGTAAACAAAAGTGACTCCTAAGTGTTAACGTAACACTCCATTTTATAATACGCACAACATACCTAATTCAGTACATTCACTCTACACTGCTGTCGTTATCAGATGCCCTGCTGTGATGGCTACACAACCAGCGCGTGGGGCTCAATGACGTGGCGCTATCGCGCGTCACTTCGCAGCGTCTCAACGCCGCCCAGCCGCTCTGCATGCGTTCTTCGAGGCGCGTCTCGGGCTCTTCGTGGCTTGCCAACGCGTCCAACAGACTGCGCACGTGCTGGCGCTTCTCCTCACTGAAGACGAGGCACTTGAGTTCGTCCAGCACTTGCTGCGCCTGCGTAGACTCGCGTGTACGCAGCAACTCCTCCAATGGCGTGAGCATGAGCTCATTCACTGGGTTCACAGTGGCCAATTCCATGCTTTCCAAGGCGCGGTAGAACGTGCGTAGCTCTTCCCATTGCTGGGGTCCGGCCAGGCCACTGGCTTCCCCGACGCTCAAGCCACTGGACAGGATGGCTCGAGCCTCGAGGAAGAGCATGGTCTCGCGTACGAGCGGCATCACAAGCGGTAGTAAGGAGGCTGGGACGCTCACGCTATGCTTGGCACTCACGCTAGGGCTACAGGGGACAGCGGTGGCTGATCCCTGGAGCCGTGCGGAGCTGTTTTCACACAGGAAGAGCAGAGGGAAGCGGAGCTCCTCGCCTTGCTGTTGGAAGTGCGTGAGTCGGGTGACCCATTGCGCCATGGAGTAGAAGCTCGCCCGCTGATTCAGATCCAATTCCAGCTCCGGAGGTGGCAGGAAGAGCCACAGAGTCGGGGGTAGTGGCTCCGGAGCGATGTCGTCGCTGTTCTCGACCTCTTCAGTGTCAACGAGGACGGTGGCATCTTGGCTCTGGACCTTTCGGGGTAGCTCCTCTTTGCTGCTGGCCTCACGCTCGGGCTCCCGTGCTATTGAGGTATCCTCCTCTTCGAAGATGGCAGAGAGTTGCCTTGCGACGGCCGAAGCCGTCATCACATCGCGTTGGACCAGCTCCCGCTCGTAAGCTCGGAAGACCTTGTGCTGGAGCACAGCGTCGAGAGACAGTCGAAGGCTTGGCTCACGTTGCAGACACTGACGCAGCAGATCCTTCACGCCTTCGTGTGGCACGTAAAGCGTAATGGACTTCTCGAACCGACAGCCGTTAAGAGATCTCCCGTCAGCAACTGAAGTGGAGGCGCGCTCGAGCACCTCGCGGGGCGTCGCACAGCCCTGGAACTCGTCCAATCCTCGACGAGAAGCGTACAGCTTGAGCAACATCACTCCGAGACTCCAGATATCCAGAGCTGGGGAGGCACGCGTGCTCAGTTTGCCTTCCAACGCAAGCGAAGCCAGCTCGGGGGCGATGCACTCCGCCTGCCAGAGCTTCAGCAGCTCCACATCGGGACATGGCACCGTGTGGCCAGCTCTGGAGGCGTGTTCCAGGCCCCAGAACTTGATCTGAGCATCCGGAGGACACGCCACAAGGCTGCCCGTGTGTAGAGCACCGTGGACGAGGCTGCGAGTGTGGAGCGCTCGTACTGCCGCTACGATCCGAGCGAATTGGTGGATGACTGAGAACTCCTCGGAGACGTTCACTTGCCCACGCACGACATGCAGCAGCGTCGTGCAACTGGGGAGCTCCATCACCAGCACACTGCAGTTCACAGTCGCCGCTCCGTTGCCATCCGTTGGCTGCAACTTGAGCTCGTACTCGAGAGCTTCGTCAAAGAGTCGAGGCGCGAACACTCGCGTGGCCTCGTCGTGGTGTAGACAGGAGAGCGCGTAGCTCTCTCGACCAGCGAGGTCGGCGTCCTGTTCGACGAAGAGCTTGAGCACAAGCCTCGATGGAGTTGGTGACGTGGCAGTCGCATCTTCCGAGTCGTCGTTGTGCCGGACCCGTCGACAGGCCACGAAGAAGGCCAATGGTGTCTCCTCGACTGTAGCGCTTGGACTGAAGGAGTACTGTTGGTTGTTCACGGTCAATAGCGTCGACGCACCGTTGCTCCGGCTGTCGTTGCACTCGAGAAGAGTGTGCAGCGCCGCTCGAAGTTCTTGTCGAGCGGTCAGTCGACTCGTCGAGAGCTTGGTGGAGCCGGATCTACTGGGAAGTCGATGTACTTCCGATGCAGACTTGTTGCTGCAGTGTCCGCTATTGGCTCGGGGGTTGCTCGAAGTGATGGTTTTCATGGCGCTTTCTGGTGACGTCAAGTTGATATAGCCGGCATCCGCTGGCGTCGAGGTCTCCTCCTGATCCTGACTCGAGGTCTCTCCGGCCTGCGTTGGGGTGATAGCGATGGCGATGCAGTGGTTGTTGTTGCCAGTGGTCTCCGTATGCTGGCGACTCGATATGCCACTTCGAGAGAGTTCGCTCTCGACATCCGTAAAGGCTTCGGATCGATCTCGCGCCAGCTTGGAGAACGGCGGAGGCAGATCTAGAATGTCGTCGGAGTGCCGCTTGGTCTCCCGCATCCGGCGGCGGTTGCGCACCACAAAGACGAAGACGATGGCTATGGCCAATACGGCAGGTACTGAGATAGAGAGCACGCCCATCAATATAGCGTCCGAGTTGTCGTCTCCACGGTTGAGAGTAGCGGTGTTGCTGCTGCCTTCGTCAGTCGTTGACGATGCTGACGACGTCGTCGAAGGCGCCTGGGTCGTGACGTCCGCTGACGTATTGTCGGTGGCCTTCGTTGTGCCCACAATGGCACTTCGTTCTTCTTGATGGGAGGAATCGGTTGTGATCGTAGCGTCATCGACGAGCAGTACCTTGGCGTCGAGCCAAGTGGCGAGCTGTTTCTTGTGAGCGACGGTCTCAGTGGATAGATCGATGCGGCTGTTGCCGCGAAGGTCGATATTGGACACGCCGCTGGGAGCTGAAAAGAGCCAAGTGGGTATTGCATCCAAAGCGTTGGAGCGAAGATCACTGGCAAACCCAAAAGACAAAGAGATAAGAGTGAGTTTTCCAGGTTCTTAGACGGGGAGCGGGGGCATAAGGCGTGAGAATCGGACGTACATGGAGGAGAGGGTCGAAGCCGAGATGGCTGAGCCGTCGGCCAATTTCAGGGAGATGTTCTTCAGCCCGCAGTTCACGAGCGATCTGTTGTGGGAAATGAGGTGAGAACGCTTGCAATAGATAGAGTGGGGTGGGATGTACAGAGGTTAGGACGCACATTGTCTGAATGGAAGTCGGGAGCACGAGCTGTAGACCCTCACCGGCCACCGGAATACTCTGCAGGTTTCTAGAAAGGAGCACTGCGTTAGTATTAGGCAACACCAGCAGAACGGGGTGAGAGTTGATGTGAAACTTACAACACTTGGAGTGCCGAGAGCTCCGCGAAGGCAGTTGACGCGACGGTCACGGGCAACTCCGGGGCGAATCCTGACGCTGCAGACAGCGAGAACGTCGCGATGGTGGTCGAAACCAGTGCGTCGAGCTGGGAGAAGGTCGAGGAGAGCTCCAGGTCGGAAGCCAAGGCTGAGACGTACGGCTCACTGTTCACATAGAAACTCCGCACCAGCGTGGGGTCGAACGAGGCGCTGGTGGCAGCGGCTGTGGCTTCGTTGGTGGCGCAGCGCACGGTCCACTTGGCTCCAGACTGAGCTCCTAACGCCACGCGCTTGCAGGAGAGCGTGCCTGGAGCTGCTGTGGCAGTGGCACTGCTGGGACCGCTCCATAGAAGCAGCGCGACGACGGAAAGCAGCGCGTTCTGGGTCAACTGCATTGGGTCGAGCAAGCGCTTATATAAGAGGGGGTACGCGTTGAACGTTGGAGAGAGCTTTCCTTGGTCCTGGAGAAAGGAAGAAGGCAAATGATAAAACGGGAAACGACCCAAACCCAGACTGGAGAGGGCGAGACATGCGTTGCGGGATTACACGGAAGCTCGAGAGGTCATCCAGCTACTGGTCGGAACTTGAAGGTTGAAGCGAGATGAAGGAGAGGAGACAGCAAAATTCCCTTTTCAACGGTCATCGGGCGTCCGTTCAGTCCAGCTAACCGTTGGCTCCAGACCCAAGCGAAGATCAAGGGAAGGACACACGCAAGAAAGCAGGGAAAGCGAGCACACAACGCGGGGTTAAGAAGAGGGCAGCTAGCGTTACGCTCAATTTCTTCAGTGCAGACTTGGCTGCAGTTCTCGCAACTGACCCTTTGATTCCAGTACGCAATAGCGTTGCTCGAGGACGACCGAGGGGACGAACAGCTCTCGCTGGAGAGCTCAGGCAGCGGGAGGCGCTGGATCTTCCAGCGAAGTCTCCGCGAACCACTTGCGGACAGTAAGTTCGTAATCCATGCGTACTTAACGTGAGAAAGGCCATCCACCAGCCCGAAAAGCCGCGTCGTTTCGCGCGCAATGCCGACGGTTGCACGTGCGGGGCCGACGCTGCGACGTTTCGACCGAAAGAAGGCGCAAGGCAGACTGATATGCAGGTATAGGTGAGTGATCAGGAAGCTGCTGAAGTGTGTTCTTTACTGAGAGGGAGGCCAATACGGGAGCGATAGGTGGAGCATTCGTGTGCTTACTCGAGGAGGATCCAGAGAACTCCTACAATTGGGCGTTGGACACTCAAGCGAGTACAGATAGGGAATGGTCCAGGCGCAGAACTCGAGCTCATGAGTTCGCTTTGCTGCCTTGGTCCGCCCTCGGATCAGCTTCGTGGCAGTGTTAGGAGCTGACCAACGACAGCACTGCGTCGTTTCCTTCCATAGATCCGTGCGTGGGGTCCGCAAAGCCAATGCGTGCGATGCTCTGCGCTTCCCGCAGGGTTGTCGAGTCGACTACTGGAAGGACTCAGCCTCGTCTTAGCCTGCGTTCTTTCCATGGATGCCAGAGCACGGAACCAAATGCGGCAATGAGGCCAATCCCTGACCGAGCAAACACGAGCAAGTGAATCATTGTATGAGTGTCACTCTCTGCATCCAATCGCCTGTGCGTTGCGGTCTACTGCGACTGTATCGCAGCCACAACGAGCAGTGGCGGAAACGTGCAGCAAGCCCAGCCTGCCTCTCTCTCTCTCTTCCTTCTCCAGCTGTGCGCTTGCCTCTTCGCGTTCACTGGTAGCTCAGACGGGAGTCCAGATGGAGGTAGCGTCGTCCCCTTGGTTGGGAAGCTGCTTACACCGCACCCTGGCGGAACATGGCAGCCGCCACGCTCATGAAGGCCGTGATGTTGACGCCCACGTGGAGGTCGCCCGCCACGTTGAAGTCCTCCGCCGTCTCAGCCACGCGGTCGTGCAGAGCATACATATAGTCTGCCCAATACCACCCAACACAGCCACATTAGTCCCCTCAAAAACTCACAAGGTGCGGGCCATAACCCAGCGTAGCTCTTCGAGGGAAAACGCACCTTTGACGATCGTGTCCAGCTGCTCATCGGTGAGCTGGTGGGTGGCGCCCAGGTTCTTCGTCACGAGCGCGAAGGAGCCGCCGTTGGACGCCTTGTTAGGACCGAAGGCCAAGCCGTGCTGCTTGATGAGGCCAATGGCCTCGTCCGTGCACGGGAAGTTGGCGCCCTCGAAGATGCCCTTGCAGCCGTTCTTGACCAGCATCCGGACGGCGTCGGCGTCCACGTCGTTCTGGATGGCGCACGGGAACGCGTAGTCGCACGGCGTCTCCCACACGCTGCCTTCCTCGGCCGGGTGGTACAAGGCCGTGGTGGACGACATGATGTAGGCGCCCAGGCGAGCGTTCCGCTCCTCCTTGATGCGCGTGAGCTCCTCCAGACTCTTCTTGTTGAAGCCCTCGCCCTCAATCACGTAGCCGAAGTTGTCGCTCATGCCGATGGGGATGGCGCCGAGATCCAGCAGCTTCTGCGCCACGCTGAGCGCCACAGTGCCGCTGCCCGAGATCAAGCAGCGCTTGCCCTTGAGCTCCTCGCCACGCGCTTCCAGCACGCGGTTCGCAAAGTGCGCCACACCGAAGCCCGTGACCTGCGGGTAGTGGTAGGCGCCGCCGCTCAGGATGCCCTCGGTGCCGCCCGGGTGCAGCTGACGCAGACGCTTGTACTGGCCGAACATGTAGCCGATCTCCTGCGGACCCACGCCCACGCCGGCCGTGGGGATGTCCGTGTGCGGGCCGATGTAGTTGGCCAGCTCCGTCATGAACGACTGGCAGAAGCGCATGACCTCCGACTCGCTCTTGTCCACGGGGTTGAAGTCCGAGCCACCGTGCGCGCTGCCGTACGGACCGGCCAGCGCGTTGCGGAAAATGGTCTCGAAGCCCAGGAACTTGGCCGTGCCGTGCGTCGTGTCCGGGTGGAAGCGCAGGCCGCCCATGTACG